>JAVHNC010068288.1:6868-24903 GCA_034782935.1 Micropsitta keiensis | reverse complement strand
TGCAGGGGGGTTGGACTAGATGATCTTTTGAGGTCCCTTCCAACCCTTGGGATTCTGTGATTCTGTGATTCTGTGATCCTCATGGGAAGTGTAACCCAAGTTAACTACAGCAGAGGGTATTCAGCATCGTGCAGAATAGGGAGCTCCAAGAGTTATCCAAAACCCACTGAAATCACCAGAATATTTCTGTTCATGTCAGCAGAGCACATTGCGCTTGGATTGAAATCTCCCACTAATGTAGTTATTCCCTTCTAAGGGAGGAAAATGGAAAAGTGAAGATGGCATTTTATGCATCAAGGTCACACATGCCAGCCAGCTTTCAGCATCTTAAATAGCACTTTACAGAGATTTTACTCTTTTACAGACATAAATATATGTGAAACGCATCACAGTATAATCCTCTCTGCTGCCACTCAAGGTGTTTTTCAATGGAGAACTGAGAGAAGATGCTTTGCACTTCAGGCAGAGGGGCCATCAGGGCATGTGGGGGAAGAGCATCACATCTGACCAGTGCAGAATTAGGGGCAGATGATAGAAACTGGAAGGACTTTGCTGGGTTGATCCCATGACAGCTTTCAAATGCCATGATGGCTGCACCAATCCTGCTCTACCACATACAGTCCTTACAGCCATGACTCTCACCCTTACAACTTCCTTATTCTTGCATCAATCCAGCAGAAGGCACTTTTGAAATAAAAAATATTCTTTGTTTGTTAAATGATTGTTTTTCTATTTTACTGGAAGTGAAAAATCTGTGCTCTGATTGGAAACATCATAAAATCTGTATCACTGTCTAGCTTTGTGTTTGTGCTTTGGATGAAAAAATAGATCAGTTTAAGTCAGGTTAGGTCAAATAAAATTGGACAGAATGGCTCTTGAAAAAGAAAACAAAAAAAATAAAAAACACCATAAAAAATTGTGTCTGGTTCAAAACTTTCTACCCAGGGAAGTTTTGGATAGATAGTTAAGTTCCTTCTAAAACTTTTCAGGAGAATACCTTGTTTGACTATGGTAGCTCCATCTATTTATTGATTACATGAATCATTCAGTTCCAAAAAAGTCAGTCCTCCCTGCTCTTCCTCACCCTAATAATGGACAGAAGTCAAAGTGATTCTTTCCATTAACTTCCATGATCTTTGGATCAAACACTGAAACATGATCATGTGAGTTGGGCATTGATAATGAATTCAGGGACAATGAAGTTATCTCTGGCCCAGGTATCCCATTACCAAGGTAAAACCAGGGCAATGAGACACAAAGCTGACATCCTGCAGTGAATTTGTTTGGAGTAGCTGTAAATACAGTGAAGCTGGACACTGCAGACATCAGCTTGGAAATGCTTGTTTTATGGTCTTAAGGGACATAGGTAACTTGAAGAAAATGGCTTCTGTAACCAAAGAGTGGCCTATTAGTTGTACCACTTGGTAATGCAGTGATTTAAAAATGTGAATTCTGTTTTGCATCAGACCACTTTAAAAGTCCTACCTTTAGATAGGGCATCAGGACTTTTCCATGTCACATTCCATTTCCGTTTCTTATTAAGAGCAAAATTGATTTGATGTGCCAAGGGCTTTCCATTTGCATTTCAATTACAGATTTCAGTGTCTTCTTAAGCTTTCTAGGTTTTTAAAGGACTAGTATTTCCTATAAAATATTCTGAAGAAAATAATTTAAGGGGTGAGGTGGAATGGAGTTCATTAAAAGCAAAACTTA
Organism: Micropsitta keiensis; assembly: GCA_034782935.1. Taxonomy (NCBI): domain Eukaryota; kingdom Metazoa; phylum Chordata; class Aves; order Psittaciformes; family Psittacidae; genus Micropsitta; species Micropsitta keiensis. The sequence continues at coordinate 23,190 of JAVHNC010068288.1, read as the reverse complement.
TCACAAGGACTGTCATTCTCACAGCTAAATTCATTGGTGATAGCTTATATTTCCATTGTTTACTAAATAAGTAAAGAAAAAGTCATTACTGAAAGATGAAGAACATTATGCATGAACAGATGACTTGTATGATTTTACATGTCCTGAAGTCTTTATTCACCCCAGCTTATCAGTGAGGTAATGAAATCCCAGGAAGTTTTGTGAAAAAGGGTAAAGAAGTTGAGAAGGGAAATAAAAGTCCATCTGTGAATGTTTAAGTTTGGGTTCCCAGCTCTGTATAGGCAGCCAGGGAATCAGAAAAGTTGCCTTCAAGCTCAGACTTCTAGAACCCGAATATAGCTGGGATTCCCAGGAATTTAGACCCAAAACTGTGGTAGAAATCCTGGCGCTTGAGTTGTCTGGCTCAAATGTATTTATAAAACTGCAAAACAAAATGTTGGGATCATTTTGAAAACAATTAAAAAACTCCTTTCTAACTTCCAGCCCCCACCTCTCTTGAACTGAGCACACCTTCATTCTGGGTAGAAACTACGTATGTGAACCTCAGATCAGAGAGTTTTCTCCACATTTTTCTCTGCCAAGGGAAGAGAACCTTCTTTCCCAAAGGAAAAGCTAAAGATGCAGCTGTTGAGTGCAATAGTACATTTTGTTGCTCTGTCTTTGTGCAACCAAACAGACATTTTACCAGTCATTTCCTTCTCTCTAAAAGGGATCTTTTAACTCAGATTATTAATTTTTTTAATACCTGTTGTATATTGTGCACTGTGGGGACTCCTGGCAGTGCTGCCATCACTTTCCTTCATGCCACTCACTCTCCCAGCCAGGTCCTTGTGAAGCAGCTCTTCCTCTGGCTCCTCCAGCAAAGGAAATGCAGGAAATACATCCTCCTGCAAAGCAGTAAAGGATTTCCATCCAGTCCATAATTGTCTCTGCTGTTTCCAGGTACTGCACGTGCCCTTTCCCGCTGTTGGAAAGGAAATGAAATAATTATCCTTCCTGCCAGAAGCATGCTTTATGGTTTACATTTATGATAAAATTATGGAGCTGTTGCAATGAGATATTCTACCAATACATTAAAACAAAGCAAAATCAGTGTGGCAGTAAAAAACATATTGTCTCTGTTTCATTCCTAGTTTTCTTTTCTTGGGTTTATTTAGTGCTTTTATTAAAATATTTCTGTTATAATACTGGTATTCATGCTATATTGTTTTTATAATAATATGATATTTATTGTAACATCACCTCCAATTTAATATCTCTTTTTGTTATAAGTGAATTGATACTAAAATGGAATTACTGTTGTAATGGCTGTAATACCCTTGTGGAAAGGTTTAAGAGCCATTACTACTACATAATTACAAAAAGAAAGCCAGGAAATTAGATGAGGAAGAGGGAAATACTACCAAACCAGGAGCTGTTTGTGATAAAGACAAGCAAGATCAAATAGCAGAAGAGTCTGGTGACCTGTGACTGAGGAAAATTGTCTCAGAGAGGATACATGAGAGAGAGAGGCCACCAGCGCCTGAGCTGGATATCCTTCTTTCCTCTCAATTCTTCAAATGAAATTCAGAAGAGCAATATGCAGTGATGGTTGTCTGTCCCCGACCATAATGAAATGCCCACCCAGACTCTGATTTCCTGGGGAAGGTGACTTCAGAGTGCACCGTGTAACAGGTAGATTGCAAAATCTACCTGTTTGGTGAACAAGGGGCTCATGGAAGAGGCTGATCTCCCTTACTTAATTCCCTTCTACTGCTTCTAGTGCTGTGTTAGGTATGCGCCTCTTTGGATGGCTCTTCTTCCTCACTGGAGATTGATCTGCTCATTCAAGCTGTTTCTATTATCTTCAACAGAAACATCCAAGGTTATGCTGGGGTAGCCTCATCAGGGAAACCAGCTGGTGTGCCGAACAGTGGAGCACCATGCATCCCATACGAAAATCTGGAGAGCTCTACTCTGATAGTACAGACATACCTAAAAAAGGGAGCACTCACACGAAAAGCTGGGCCTAATTTTACTGAAGTACCTTTAGCTATGAGTTTAGGTATCTAATCTGAGGCACTCATATTCAACAGTAGATTCTGCTATCAAATGTGCCATGTTGAAGTAAAATAATAATAATAAGATGAATCAATGGCCTTAAAAGTTCTACATATCACCCCGATAAGGCATGGATACATTTTATTTTTCATGTGACATTTTGAGGGAAGACTAAAACCCCTTATGTTCACACAGTTCTCTTTGGGATCATTGAAACATATGGGAGCAGATTTATGGCAGTTTATCAGAAAATTTGTATATACATGGATACAACCTAAATATGCATGTAAAACTGTAGCTGGCTTTTTTTCACTCTAGCTGAAATTTATCTCAGGGTGGATCTGTAATTTCCAGAGGGTGAATTATAGTTTGAATTCTGAGTAACAGGACTCACTGAGTTGGCTGGCCCCGTATCTAAGGATAATACATTTTAATCTCAGCATCTCCCTAGGGTGGTGCAAATTAAAAAAAAATAAAAAAAGAGACAACACACACAAAACCCCTGAAGCCAGTTTGATGAATTTCTATGTTCTTATCTCTGCAGACCATTTTCTCTTTGGCAGGATGCAGTTTTTTTGCTTCAGCAGATAATATGGGAATTCAATCATTGTTTTCCAAAGTACATATTATTTGCAATAGTGTGGCCTGGGTGATTGTCTTTCTGAAAGAGCAGGACAGCATTTCAGCTAACAGGGTGGAAATCAATAGCAAAAGATTAAAGCTCAAAAGATGAACAAGTGCACATGAACCAAAGGCGAAAGTGACAGTGAGAGTTGCCTTTAAGTGATAGCAGGTGCTCCTGTAGCCAAAGAGAAGAGTGAAGAGACACCTCAATTAGCCATCGCTGTGCTCCTGACAGAGGCTACTTTGTTCTTGGCTTTGAAGGATTCTTTCCTTTTTTTTTTTTGATAGGTTTGCAGCTCCCTACCAATTTCTTGTTGTATCTTGATCCCATATTCCAGTCAAGCCCTGGTCTGTCTGTTACTCTGCCTGATGACTTCTTTGCTAACTACATTCTAATACATTTAGAATAATTTTATGCCTGCCCCCTATCAGTGCCAGTGCTCCTATTCTTGATAGCAATGCCAAGGTGCTTTGTTGCACCTCTTCCCCTAACAGATAAGTTCTCTGTAAATGCTAGAGTAAAATCGTCAGAGTCAAATAAGCAAATTAACAGTTAGAAATTATTAGGATGAAAACAGAATGAAACATTGTGCAGCTACATGCTGAGTACCGTGAGCAGGATGGCTTTGCTCATCTCTAAGATGAGAAAGAAGGGCTGGAAAAAGGCAGCACAGATACCCAGATGTGTGGTTGTTCCAACAGAAGGAATGGGCACACAGACTAGGATGCTTCAATATGGGAATATTTGGTCTAGGTAGAAATTAGAAAATGAGGAATGGCATGCACAGGGCAAATAGGGAGCAACTACTCTCTGCTTCTTCCAGCTGGGTGGTTGGGGAAGAGTGGTGCAATTGACAGCTTTGAATGAAAACCAAAAGAAGTACTTAATTGCCAGTGGGCATTTAAGCTGAGCAACTCTGTTTTGCAATATGTTGTGGATGCTGAAAGTTTACAGAGCTACAGACTCTGACTGGAAAAATTCATGGATGGATAACCTCTTCACTGTTTCTCCACTAAGAAACGCCTCAGCCCTGAGTGCTGGCTCCTGAGACCATGTTGTAAAAACCTTCTGCCATTGTGCTTTGCATCAGAGGTCAGAGGGGAACCTGGGACAAGTCAGGCTTGTGTTTATGCAAACACTCACTGTCTGCATGGACCCTGGATCCCATCCTGGGATGGTACCAAAGTCATCCATCTGCAGCACTCTGTCTCTCTTCTTTCATCTCTTCTTTCACCCTGATGAGGGCTCAGGCACAGGAGCTTAAGATGCACTATCTTTGTTACATACCTGAGTAAGAAGAGGGAGAGAGAGGGCAGAGAGGGAGAGAAGTGGGAGAAAGAGGAAGGGAGATGGGAAGGGAGGAAGGGAGGGAAGGAGGGACAGACTTTTGTCCACTGCCATGTTTTCATGGAGGAACATGGGTATCACAGTCTTGATTGCTTTACTCAGTTTTAGGGCTGGGACAAGCAACTGCTTTGACAGACTGAGTTTGACAAACTGAAATGAGCAGGCCTCTTTGCCAGACTGCTCCTGCCATGGCATTAGTGGTTCCACCATCCCAGTCTCATTCACTGTCCTTCACTGTCACTGAGCTACTGTCACTCGTGTCTGCAAAAGTGAAAATATGTCAGCGTTGATCCCATACATGCTCATAACACTTCTGACTCTGGAAGACCACAGAGAATTTTAACGCTTGAATGTGATCAAATTTATTTGGTGGGAGGTTAGGGCCTGTCTATCACAGTAACAACAGGTACTTTTGCCAGAATCAGGTCCATCTCTGTTGTGATGGCTGGGAGCAGAACAGGATTCACAATATACCCTATTTCAGTGGGGTTCTCAGCTGAGCCTGTGATCAAGTGTTTGACTGTATGGTGGCAGAGACTTTGTCTGGATTTAAGCTATGGATTATATTTTAGGATGTGAAAGAGAAAAATCCTGGTGTGTACCATACATTTGATTTAGTACTAAAGGTTGAGAATTAATATCTTACTATAAAATAATGGTGGATATCTACAGTCATTAGCCTGAAGATGAGAATTCAGGCAAAAAAAAAAAAAAAAGAAAAGAATAAAGAGAATGAACAGTCTGCAATTCCAGCCACAAGGCTTGAATTCCACACTGCCAGTACTGGGAGCTAAGTTTAGCAAGCTAAAGAGTTAAGTCTAGCTGTTTGGAGATAATTCTAGTAAGAATCTTCTGATTGTTTTGCTTCAGACCAAAATTAAATTAATTAAAGATCTACCCAGTGGAGTTGAATAAATTAAAGAACTGCTGTAATGGAAACATCACCTCCTCCATATCATGATGATTAAAGCTCAGCATGACAGTAAATATGTTCTTCTTTCTCTATACCCCTGTGCTTGCAGTGAGGTGCTGGGGCAGAATGGCTCTGCCTTTCTCAGTCAATGCTCTTGTCCAGGACATCTCCTCTGCCACTTCAGATGACAGGTAGGTTGCTTTGGCATTTGCTCCAATTACTTCTGTTAACAAATAGCAATTCCTGAAAGAATTTCCTTTCTGTCTGACCTGGGCGACTGCTTCGATTTTCTGAACCATGAAAGCCAGGGAGCCAGAAAATGTCAGGCTGGCATGCCCACCTGGTAATTTCCGTTCAGACAAGGGAAAGCGGTGATTGTAGCAAAGTAAGAAGGAGGTGGGCCAATATGAGTAGCACCAAAGGATGTCTAATCTGTGTTGACGGATCTCTATAGAGGTAGCAACAGGCTTATAGGCTTAACAATTCTTAAAACATATATAATTTCATGGACACTAGGAAGATGGTATCACAGTACCAGAGCAACCAACATCACCAGTGTTCAGTGTGGAGGAATCCACCTGAAACAGACTGAGAGGTCAGTGCCATATATAGGCAACATATTATTGCAGTAACCCACTGCTGAAAAGCTGTGGGTAAATCCCTGAGTCTGTATGATATCTGACAGAAAATAAACTGGGGTGAGGCAGGAGATAATGCAACAGATTTTGACAGTCCCTTCCAGCCTTAAGCTCTGCCAACTCAGCCTATGTGCAATTCCTTTAGAAATGCAAAGATGGAAATGCTCCATACACCAGGTCATGGAGCATTGATGGGGATATCATCATATTCTTCCTCTGAACCTCAGCTAAAGCCAGAGGCAAGGTAAATATCTGGCACAAGCTGCCATTCCTAGGCAGAGTGGTAGAAGTGTGTAATCCCATGCTAGGAGAAGCCATTTGGATGAACTAATAACTTTTTTTTCAAAATAATTCCACACTTACCATGTCAAAGGCAGCATTGTAAACAATATCCTCTTCTTCCAGCCACTGGAGACAAGCAAGGTGAGCAGAAAGCTGAAAATGCCAGGTTGCAAGAGTCTCTTTATTGCTCAGCACCCTCTTCAACTTCAGCTTTTTGTGACCAAAACAAGATTCACAGTCTTCTGTTCGCAGTTAGCTTTACTTAAGAAGTGAAAGGTTGATGTTGCCAATAAATGGCCCTAATACCCATTGCACACCAATGATACAGAGATAGAAACAATGAAGACATTTTGGAGAGATGAAAGGAAAGAAGACTGTAGCTTAAAAAACCCTGCAAAGTGCAGCTACAGAGAGAACAACAAAATAAAACTCAGTCTGTATTTTTCCCTGTGAATTATGAACTGGTGCAGTGACTTTGCATGAAATCAAATGTGCCTCTGGCTTTCAGGAATTTTAGTTCTCTTCCTGTACTTTTGTCTCTAAATTCCTACCAGTGCTTGTGTAGCAATTTTATGGACACCACAAACAGGGAGAAAAGAGTAGGAGGAGAGTCATGCTCACTGCCTGTTTTCTGATGTTATTCCCTCCCACCACCTTCGAAATGTAGTTTTATGGCACAAGTTCAAAGTTAAAGGTTTATAACTGGCATATGACATAAAAGTTCAGGGAATAAAAATTATAAGTCAGTGAAGTAATTATGCTTGCATTTTATTTTTTTTTTTCTCTTGAAATTCTTCTAGCTGGGATCTTTTTCCAAGATTTGTCAGTATTGGTATCTGGTTGTACTCCTCATTACATACATTTTTACTATGTCTTTTCTGACCCAATATTGATTTACTTAATGTTTTATTGACTTACAATAGCATTGACTGATGAGCTTTATGGGAGATCTCCAAGCACTGAAGGAAAGAAGCCAGGTAATGATTAGTATTTGGGTTACAAAAACACCTCTCTGGGGGCTCAGGAACCAAATTCCCATTTGCAGAAGAGGATAGATGCTAGTGTCATTCTACTTTGGCACCTGACATAGCTAGCTAGTTTATGTGCACAGTTTCTCAGAGTTCTCAGATATTGACTTAAGACCAGTCCTCATGTGCTCTCGTGGGTGTGCCACACACAGCATCCTTTGAAGAGTCACAAGCCCCTGGGGAGTCACCTGGTGTTTAGCACAGTGTGGAAAATTCATGGGGAACTTAATCTCTGATGGGCAAGATTCATCCAGAATCCAGCAATTCCCACACCAACATGAACTTCCCATTAGAAAAGAGAATGAAACAACACTCAGAAGAAGTGGAGAAATGTTGCACTGCTGAAACACTGGGTATTTGAATGTTAACCAGATTGGAGACAGAGCTAAGTCCCTGTAATTTTCTGATCGTATCAATTGCAGGGTTACACAGCACCTACATCATATGACAAAAGTAACACCTGCAGCACAGCTCAGGTAACTGCTCTGTCACTGGTTTTTCCTTCCAGCCCTACATTACTTCCCTGCTCACAACTCAGCAATAGCAGGTGAATTCACAGCCTTGCATTGACAATATCCCAGAAACAAGAGATACATACAATCTGAAGAACAAAACATGCCACTGGTATTATTAACATAACCTTGTAAATCAAAACAGTCTGCCTGTCTGGTGTCTTGTCCAGAAATTATTGGCTCATTTATCTTAGCCAAATTAAGCAGGCCACATTTATCAAGGCTGTAAAAAAAGATATATAGACACTCTTCCTAGACAATAGTTACATGTAGGCATGAGCCTACAGCAACTGCCCACTTTGCAGGGTTGTACCAGTCGGTTGACACTGCCATGTTGTACAGAAGGAGAGAGAAAAGGTGCATAGTCTCTCTTTGTAGGTATTCAGAAACCCAGGGAAACTTCAAAAGTCAGGTCAAAATAAGGGCACAAACTGAAACACACTGAATTCAAGGACCTTATTCTGGTTGTATGAATATTTTAGCAAATGTTTTTGTGAAACTGGAGCAGGCAATAAGAATATTTTCTATCCTCCCAATATACTGCCATGAAATACTAGAAACACAGAGCTGCACTGTATATACATTGTCAGAAACACCTGTAATAAACTTTATTTGCTGCTGTTCACTCATTTGTTAAACCAGTTGTCTACAATGCTTTAATTTGGGTAAACTTCCAGCAGGACACAGGTTGCACCTCCCCAGACCTAGGTGCCAAGTACTATTCCATTCTCGGTTACTCAGTGGTCAGATCTCTCAGGTGGGTTTCTAGTCACCTCAATGAAGACATGGCCAATTTTTCACTACCACCCTGCCAAGGTCAATAGGTACAGAGCAACTATTTGGAGCTACCTGTTCTGTTCTATCATTCAGTGTTTATCTTCCAAATCAAAAGCAAGCAATTTTTAAATGGTTGGCACTAAGTCCATGAAGCAAAAGTATATTTCACCCCATGACTGCTATGTTTAGTACAAGGGGGCCTCTATCTGAGAATTGTATTATTGCCCTGGGCAGTGCACAGACACCCAAGGAGTCCCTGCCTGTGTGAGTTCCCACACTGAGAGACAATCTTTTTCTCAAAGAATTTATAGTATAATCAGACAAAACAGAGGATGGCTGAAAAACACATATCAATAAAGCTTTCTGGCAGGAGAAGCCTGTCAAACTGTTTAAATAAATAAATAAATAATCTTGTTTTGTTTTCTTTGTTTTCTTTTATTTATAATAAGATATAAAATTGTGTGTTTAAAAAAACTAGTGCTTAAAAAATCCATCTTTTTTAATCTGCTTTATTGAAAAGAAATTATTCAGGAGACAGTACAGTAGCATCTGGGAAAATAATATGCCATAAACATATTCATATTTTGCTTAGACATCACCATGAAACGCATAATATAAACCCCCTGCTCATTTCCAACATGGTCAAGATCACACATGTAATAAGACTTTCTAGTAAGTATTTGCAAACATAATATTTTGTATTTTTTCTTTTAGATATGTAGAATCTTTTTACTGCATCTTTCCTGTTACCCACTTCACCCCTCTGTAAATTCGCTTTGACGTAGTCACTACCTATATATGTTGAATGGCAGAATAAATGCTAAAAACTTAAATCATCAGAGATAGATTTTTCATACATCACTGTCATAACCCTAAGGCCTGATAGCCAGTAAACTTCTAGATCTTGCTAGTTACATCGTTAGAAATCTAAACATCCCAGCTCCCCAAGATAGATGTTTCTAAGTGACAATGGGTAAAGCAATCACATCTTAAAACGCTCCCTGCTCAGTGCGTATATAATGCTAGTATAAATGGTCAAAGCAGAGTGATTTGGGGAGCAGATTACAGAACAAAGACGCCATGTTGTACATGTGTTGTTCCAGGAAATTCCTGTGAACTGGATTATTTCTAAAAGGAAAATTCCACTTAAACAACAAATGTTGAGGATTTCTGAATTATTATTTTCTGTATTGGACTGAGAACCAGATCTTAAAATTGCATATGTCTGTGTGTGTCTAAGTGTAGGGCAGAGGAGAGAATCCTGCCTTGTGAAAACTGATAGTCCCAGATGGGGGAATGAAGGAGATGAAGGATTCCCTGCTTTGAGTCTGCAGAGATCCCAGCCAATGCTCTGACTGTGGAGCCAGGCTCACACATGGATGCTGTGGTAGTTTCCTCAACAAGGAAACACCAGGGAAGGTAGGACAAGACCTGGCTCTGTAGGCCATTTCCTGTATTATGTCTCCTAATCTAACATGCTGCTGCTGTGGTCCTCTACTGATATCACTGTAAGAAGGTACTGGGTAATGTTTCCAGTTGCAATGAAACCTGTAGGTTTCATCCTACTAGTAGAAGGGGAAAAAAAATCAAACACAAAAGAAAGCTTGGAAAAGAGAAGGAATTGATAGGTCTTAACTTTCACATTATGTAAAATATACATGCTTCATGTTATGTATATAAACTTGGTATAAACATAATGGTAGCTAGTTGTTGATGTGGCTGCTTTACATGACCAAAAGAAATGAACACCAAGGAAGATGCATGTTGGATATTAGAACTGTCCTAAATAGAGGGAGGGCAAAACACTACAACAGGCTGCTGGAAGCTGTGGAGTCTCTTTTGCAGAAGAGGTTAAAATACAGGCAGAGAATCACATTGTGAAAGAATTCCAGAGACTGGTGAACCTCCTTTGAGTAATGTTCCTCACCAGAGATTCTCCTGAAGCTCTTCCTGACCCATCATTTCTACCTTTTAACATTTTCTGGGGGAAAAGTTGTCATCCCAGCCACCAAACCACTGCACTTCAAAATTCCAGAGCAGTCCAGCATTTGCCCAGAAAGCAGGAAGAAGGTGCTAAGTCCCACCAGAGCTTGTTTGCTGCAGTGTGATGCCAAACAGCTAATGGCTCCTGACCAAGAGCTGAGCCTGCCTGCAGCCATGCCATGAGGATTAACCCATGCTCCCTTCCCCAACTTGGGCAGCTCTGCTCTGCATCCTCAGCCCTCAGCGATGTTGTACTGCATGTAGGAGGGGAGGGAAGCAGCAAATATATTTTCTAGGTGTGTCCACAGCAAATAAATCACCCTGCATGAATTATGGAGTGAGATGGGGTACACGGCATCATACTGCTGTTATAAATGCTGGTGTTATTAGTTATGCTGGGGTGCTGGAGGAGACATATCAGTGTGGATGGAGTGTGGATGTATGGTATGAAGATTAGGTGTGATGGATTAGCGTTGCATTTCTACAGGACTACAGCACTCTCTGAGACCTGTGTGTAGTCAGGCAGCCCCAATGGCCAGAGAGGCAGAACCAGAGAGGAGATTTGGTGGCATTAAGTGGGTGGCCGTATCGGGATATGCAGAAACAGTAATTCATCACTCACATTCTTTATTTCTGATTTTCTGCTGCTCCAGAACAACAAATGAAATTGAAAATGCAAGCTTGAGCAACAGTGGGACTCTTGGGGTTGGTTGCAAGTGACTGACAGGTATAAATTGTATCTCCTGCAAGCAGTGGCCTGTGGGAATAAGAGATATCATAACATGAAAATGAAGGTCAGCTACAATGCTGTGAACATGGAAGGATCACCCACTGTATTATAGGGTCTTTAGAAACTAGCAGAACTACTCAGCCTTTCACAGACATCGTGAATCAGAGGACTGCTCAGCAATGCAAATGAGAACCAGGGATAGCTGCAGGATAGGGCAGAGTCCCCCTGGGGGTTTCGTCTGTTTGTAGCTGTCAGGCAGGAGGAATTTGCTTTGGGTGTTTCTCACTGTAGTATAGCTCCATGGGATTTAATAAACACAGAACAGGAGAGTTGGAGGGAACTCAGGAATCTCCCCTGTCAATAATATCCAAATGTTTCTGTGATGCTTATATTCAAACTGGGATAAAACCAGAAATATCAACTTACTTGCAGTGATCCAACCAACACAGCTTATTTTTGTTAAATTATTTCACTCATTGCAAAATACAGCCTATATTTCTACCATAAAAATAATGGACTTTTTTTTTCTTTTTTTTTTTTTAGTAATTATGTTTCTGTGCTCAAAGGAGAAAAAGTCACAGTTTTGGGGAGAAGGAGGATTTATCCCTTTTTTCAGATGGTTTTCAGGTAAAGCATTCAGAAATGTGTAAGTAAGTGACTTAGGAGAGTATGTTTTTCTCTTCAGAAGGGACATGGATAGTTTGGAATTATTACCAGGCATGCACTTAGTGATAAAGTTGGATACAGAGATTTCAAAACAAAAGCAAAACGACCACAAAGAAAGGCCCATCAGACACTTCCTTATTTGCTGGGACAGGGAATCCAAAATCATCAGCATGAGTTTGGGGACAGTTTGTAAACCCTGCTGTGTGTTCATGAACAGAGGCTGGTGAGCTCAAAGACTGTTATGGTGGACAGCATTTGGCTCTGGGCTCATCCTTACCTATCACTGCTGGCAATTCTGCACCTAGGCAGAGGGGGGAGGCTTGGAAAATAAGTTGCCCTGAGCCCTCATCTTCTCCTAATGGATTGCTGTTTGCATGCCAATGGGTGGCTTGTGCTCAGGGACAGGTATCTGTAATAACGCAAACTGTGAAAATGAGCTTTAGTTGGAGAGGTAATTGACTATGTGGATGGAGTCCAAATGGGGAGATAGAACAAACGCTCAGCAATGAATTATATCCCCAAACCCCAAGCAGATTTTACAGATCTGATGTGTAAGGATGCTTTTCACAGCTGCAGATGAAGAGCATTCTGGTAACAGCCTCAGTTTCTGGGAAATTCTTCAGGGATTTTGTGGGCTCTAATCCTTGCTGTACCCTGATTTCCATTCTTTTCACTAGGGCTCTTATATGGTGAGAATCTGGTTTCATTTTCAGTCCAAACCATACAAAAGGCAAATCCTCATCAGCCCCTAGCAGATGTGATGGGCTGCTCGTTATTGAAGATGATGTATTTGGGATTTATAATTAAAATTAAAGCTATTTGCTATAAAATATGTAGAATTTAATTCCTTTCATTAAATATCTTAGGCTAATTGTTGCGTACAGCAGGGAGCAAATGGCATTGTAATTGCTTGATATCTCATGCTGGTTTGATTAGAAGATGGTAGGAATGGGAAAAAAAAAAGTTAACTCTGAGAAGGGTTTTATCTTTCTTTGATTTCTGCTTGGTGCTAAGCATTTCTAAACTAAAATAGACATTTTCAAAATGACTGTTATGTTCCTGTCTCACTGAGAAGGCTATGGGGTTGAGGAGTGAAAATGTTGTTTTTATTTAACTCTGGAGACATGCTGAGACTTTCGGCACTTTATTAGGTCTAAGCTTAGTAAGCACTCACTGGTAATATAGAGGAGTTCTCATGAATATTCTTTCCATCCCTCTGCCAGAGAAACTGAGGCACAGAAAGACAAAGTGATGGCTTTCATGACACATAATGTAAGTGGGAAGGACAAAGACTGATATACAAAAGCCACACTTTTCTTTCAAGATTAACAGCTCTGAAATGACTGTGGTGAAGGTCAGGAAGATGACAGAGGTGTGAGATACTAGTGAGTTTTAGGGGACTTCTCCCATTCCTGTTTTTTAGTTTCTAAATTATAGTCCTCATTCTTCCATACAGTGCACACTCGGCAGAAGGGTCTGCTGTGGGAGGTGCTTGAGATAGGTTGTGGGGTGTGCACATCTCTGTACAGGAAATCCAGTTTCTGTTGTAGCTTTGAAGACGCACACAGCTTCCCAAAGACACCCACACTATGTACATACCAGCCTCTCTGCAACTGCCTTACGTGGTGAATAGTATCAGTTCATTGCTAATCCCAGGATTAGCACAGCTAAACAGGGAAGAATTTCTTAGTGAAGGAGCAGTGCAGTGGGTCAGACCATGCTTCCTCTTTGGACACTTAAAGAGATGGGAACAGGAGATAGCAAGAGTAATGACAAGCATGAAAACAGACAGAAAAGTCTAGGGACAAGAAGATCAAAGAAAAAGAGTTAAAGAGTGGGAAAAAAAGAGCAAACCTTGTTTAAAGAAACACCGAAAAGCAGCTCCACCTGTGAAATATAGGTTTAGAGGGAGCACAATACACTCATGATAAAGCAGATGGCAAAGCTGTCCTAGTGATTGTGTAATCCAAAGAGCCATGTGCCTGGTGGGTTATGCTGCAGGCACCCAAAGTGCCTCAGGGCACTGAATAAATGTAAAGGGAAGAAGGGAGGTGAGTAGACAAGGCTGACAGTTTGGCCTTTTCATGCATATTTGAAAACCAGCCACAGAGGAAAACCTTTCCATGGCAGAGGTAAAGGCAGGGAAATTGCCTTTGTCTGTGTCAGAGACTGGCAGGACTGTGGTAAAAGTAGGAAAAGCAGCCTCTACAGTGAGTCTCTTCTTTCAGTCTTTAGCAGGAGACTTTTCCACATTCTCCTGGTAACAATAATTGATTAAATACCATCACTGTGGCTTCAGAGAGTCCAGCACAGTAGGCCACCCCCATGGCAATCCGTCTTCATCAGTGTGCAAGTCAAAGCCCATGTAGCTAACTTCAGCCTCCAGCAATGACCCTTTTATTAAGAAGCAGGCTGTGCATGGCCCCAGTCACAGTGCAAGAAGCAGGTTACACCTCAGTCTTTAAAAGATTTTATTACAGCACTTGCTGCTTCAGACTCTGAGCACCTTATAATCTTTATTAACATCCTCTCCCAGCATTTCCGCAAGGTAAGAAAATACCATTGCTTTGATTTTTTCAGATGAAGAATAGAAGCTGGTTCACCAAGGTCCTTCAGGCACCACAGGTGTCTTTTGACCCTATGCTGAAGCATATGCCCTACCATTGTCTTTGAAGCTGGACTCAGCTGATGGGCTTCAGAAACTTTGTGAGTGGAGATATTTATCTTTGTGTCCCCAAATATTTAATGTGATGACTACTTCTCTTGTTCTCCTTTTTATTTGTATTACAAAGAAGTTTGCTACTGGATTTTTGTCCAGCCTTCCTACCTCATGACATTCTCTTACCGGAATTTTTGTTTCCCCTCTGTGCTGCCAGCTATGACTGGCTTTTGCTAATACAGGTACACAGGCACCATCACTGCTTTCAGCTTTTAACATTTTAAAATAATCCCTCTTCCCTCTCTTACATAGCTTCTTGTGCATGAATTTTTCCATTGTATATGTGATATTTAAGTCCAAAAACCAAACCTATAGCTAGCTGCTCTATACCAGCCTATATTAAGCCCATCTAAACAAGTATTCTTCCAGTGAGCAGAAGGGAAAGAAGTCTCTGTGGCTGTTGTACTGTCAGCTTTCTTATCCAATTTAATTAGTTCTGTGGAGCTCCTTGACTAAATTTGCATATAATTTACCCTTCCCTCCCTTTCCTTGTTATATGCATTAATTATTTTCATGTGGCACACTCAGGGCTCACAGATGAAGTGCATATCTGGGCAAACATCTCTGCCTCCAGCAGGCTGTCACCCCAGGGAAGCATGGTCATGAATAAGTACAGGAAGAGAAAATTCCATATGATAAATCTAAAGTTAGTCAGATGGAAAGGTGGGAACAGAGCAGAGGAAACCACTGGCAGTCTGTATCTTCTTTAAGTCTCTGCATACAAATGCAGAGGTTGAAGGAGAGTGGCTTTATGAAATAAGCTTCTGCTGTTAGCTTAAGTGTCAATCCTGTGTCAGTCC
The DNA here is from genome assembly GCA_034782935.1 of Micropsitta keiensis. Lineage (NCBI taxonomy): Eukaryota > Metazoa > Chordata > Aves > Psittaciformes > Psittacidae > Micropsitta > Micropsitta keiensis. The sequence continues at coordinate 8,130 of JAVHNC010068288.1, read as the reverse complement.
TTTTTGGATTTTGGTTTGGAGCATATGGTCAAGACTTTAAGAGAAATAAAACTGCAGCTCTGATTTGAAGTGGGTTTTAGAGGAACAGTCAGGGTGTGCCAAGGCATTGCCTGGTTGCAGGCTGTCACAGGAGGGGAGTGATTGGGAACTGGAGTTGGTGGTATGACTGGAGCATTCATGGCAGATATCAGCTGAAGAGAGCAAGTGGGACAAAATCAGCTACAAGTTGAAGACTGATGCTCCTGTCATCACCATCAGGGCTGCTGGAGCAATAAAACCCTTCTTAAAAACCCAAGGGCTGCAGTGAAACCTGCAGAAACCAGTTCTGTTTATTGGCTAGACAGAGATACATGACGTGAAAAGCTGACAGTTTCATACCTGTGTCTAAAATCACTACAGTCATAAATCAGGACTTGAATTTCCCAAATAGTTCTCTGCTCTTTTGGAAGGAGAGGTAGGGTGCTACTGCCTGGAGCCAGCAGTGACATCAGGCTCCAGTTCCCAGGTTGTTCTGCTTCTCTTTTTGTTGTGGACATGAAAAAACATAAATCATCCCAAAGGACAGCTAGGAGACAAATAAAAAAGAAAATACTAATACCTTTCCTCAGAACTCATCTCTGTACTGGTGGTCAAATTCTGAGCAAAGAATTGGTTTACCTCCATCACTTTGCATTTTTCACTGGTACAGCTGAATAAATATTGTTCCTTTTTTGGAATATGCATTAGTTGATTTTTAAGTATCAGGCCAGTAGTCCCCAAGGGTGTGCTGGAAAGAACCAAGCAACCAATTTCACAGTAAATAATTTATTCCACAAATATTTCTTCCTTTCCCAGCTCCTGAATTGGTTCTGGATGGTTCACAAAATTCTCTGATTTATTTGTTATTCAGAATTGCTTATAAATTTCTGCCATGAATAATGAAATTGGTCTGCAGATTGTTCACTAACAGCCTTTTGTGAATAGTTGTAATTCACTATGCAAAATTCATGTTGTGATTTGGTATGTTAGCTATGTTTTGTGATACTGTCTTCGACTGGATGAATTACATAGCTCACCAGGGAATGTGGAATGAATTGTGATTGTAAGAGTCTTGATTAGCCATTTCTAGGCAAAGTAGGGAAAATAATCTAAGTGTAGATGTTTGTTAGTGGCTGAAATGTTTCTCCATGCACTTACACTGACATAATTGGGATACTGCTGCACTTACGTCAGCAGAAATGCTGACTGTAAAACTGAGGTGAAAAAGGCATTACAGTCAGTGC
>JAVHNC010068136.1:4180-16609 GCA_034782935.1 Micropsitta keiensis | reverse complement strand
GCCGGGCGGGAAGATGGCGGCTTTGGAGGGTCCCCTCGCTGTTTTCGGCGACAGGACGAGCGGCGACACCATCCGCACGCAGAATGGTAACGGCCGCGCCTCTGCCGGCGGCTGCTTGAGGAGCGGTGCGGGGAGGGGCAGGAAGACGGTAACATGGCGCGGCCGTTACCGCCGCCATGTGCTTCCTCAACTCTGCGCTTGTCCGGTAGGAGCCTCCTCCTGCCAGCGTCTCAGTGCCGGCCATTGGAGGCCATAGGGAGGGCCGCTCTGGAGCCTCCACGAGGAGCCTGGGGGCTCCCTCCGGACTCCGCCGCGCTTCAGCGGCGAATTGACCCCGCGGACCGTTTCTTTTCTTGGTAGAAGCACCCACTGGAAGTTGGGCGCTACTGACCAGAGGTCTGCCCGGTTCCATCCAGACCCTGTAGGGCAGATTGGCCGAGGAGCCTTAATAGGAAAAGGGCCTTTGGGGAACCCTTCCTGCTCCCCAACACGGGCTGCTTTTGGAAGTGGGGAGCACCCTCAAGATGAGCGTTTTCTGCTATAGTTCTCAAAAACCTTCCACATCTCTCCGTATTTTTATCCCAAGCCTTGAGGAAAGGCTGCAAGTCTCGAGACTGCTCAGTTTGTGGATAAAAGGCAAAGGAAAGAAGCTGAAGGCGTGCTGTTGCGAGAGTCTTGGCAGTTCTAACCCTACTTCAGCCAGAACACTTAGTATAAAAGCAACCTTAATCTATGGCTAAGATTCTACCTTAAAGTGCCGTCTCTGATATAATGGTTCTTTGTTTCAGAAAGCTTTTACTCCTCCAAAACAGCTTAAAAATTCTTTATGTTGTTTGAAGCTTAAGGTGCAGATCTGAGTTATAACTATTCCCATTATACTACCACTTTTTCAACTTCCAGATTAAGTGGCTATGCTTGTGGGATAAAGCAAAGCTTGCCACGGTCTGAAGGAAAAGGTTGATTGTATCTTTTTCCTATATGAAGTTGGCAGAACATCCTTTTAAACAAGCCACTGTGACAGAGGTTTCATAAGTTTTGTTTCAGTCCCAGACCTGACTGGGACAAGATGCGTTAGTAAGTGGTACATGGTGATACTGTTCTGTGTCTGTCTGGAACTGAGGAGTAAATGAGAGCGAAGCTTCGTGGCACGACTTGCTGCTGACAAAATAAATAGTCCTACCAACCTTTTCTAAGCTACCACCACTGCTCTTCTGATCCTGAGTAGTGTCTTCCATCTTACCAAGACAGCAGGAAGTGAATCTTCTGATCAGTCAGTTGTGCTAGATTAGTTAGCTTGGGGGGAAGAGTGAGCTTTGGCACAGATTGTATTGTTTAGTAGCAGCCAGCTATTAGTTTAGGTTGTCTGAAAGCTAATCCTAAATTAGGCAACTGTCAGGTTTCTAAATTGCAGGTTCTTGAGACATTTTATTGCAAACCTGAATTTCCCTAAAGTTGGAAAGATAAAACTTCTTTTCTTTCTATTTATTCAGTTACCGCAGCATCTGCTATTGCCAATATTGTGAAGAGTTCTCTTGGTCCAGTTGGCCTGGATAAGATGTTGGTGGATGATATTGGGGTAAGTCAGCTTTCCTTAAGAAGTGTCGGGAGGACTTGTATTTCTGCGAAGAAGTGCTTCCACTTAGTGTACTTCCTAGGTTGGGTATGCACATGCCTGGGTTTTTCAGTAGTTCTGAGATAGTATAGGAGGAGAGCTGTGGTAAAACTGAGCATCTGGTAATGTATGCTACATCATTTTGGTTTAATCTACTACTGCAGTTCATGTGGTACAGTTGTCTCCTTTTAATGTGTAAGTTCTTGTCACCACTTAAAAGGCGTTGGGCAAGTTAACAGGAAATAAGTATCACAGTTAAAGTCAGGCCTTGTGGTGGTGTTGACTTGCATATCTTGGTTTGCACCTTAGGAGAAATAATAAAAATTTCAAATAGTACTAGAACAGTTTTAAAGCAGTATTTCGTATTTTAAAATATTCCAAGAAAATGAGGCAAGTTTGCCGTTTTACAGGCAGCTGTAATGAGATATTGTATTAGAGGTGAGCAGCACTGCTGCTAACCTGGTGTGTCCAAAATGTTTGATGAGGTTTTGTAGCATAAAGACTTGGGTGATAACAGCGGTAACATTTCTGTTGCTACACTGGGACTCCTGGTTAAAAAACAGCAGTAGATACATGGTATAAATAGTTCTAATATATGAAAGTTTGCAAAGAAAATAAACTCATTCATTTGTATGAATGTTATGAAACACAATAATCAAAATGTAATAGAAATACATAATGTGCGTATTTGATTTCTGAAAATTAGGATGTGACCATTACTAATGATGGTGCAACCATCCTGAAATTGCTGGAAGTGGAACATCCTGCTGCAAAAGTTCTTTGTGAACTGGCAGACCTGCAAGACAAAGAAGTTGGCGATGGGACAACCTCAGTGGTACGTAGAAAGCTTTACAGGCAGATAGACCGAAAGTCAGTGTTTTATTACCAGAGTGGGCTTCCGATTTCTCCATTATGAGTCTTGGTGCAGTGTTGATCAGCTATACAGAATCAAGAACTTCAAGGTTGAGTAAGCAGTTTTTTTAAGTGGATTACTGAACAAAGAACTTCCATCTGTGGGTTTTTTTAGAGGTGCTAGTTTTCATATGCAGCTGGTGTTCTGGAAGGGACTGCATAGTGCAGTCTATTTATTTACCTTTTCGTTTGTAAAGGTTGGGGATAGATTCTGAAATAAGGTTTTTAATTTTTAAAAAACATGTGAAATGAAAGTGCTAAGGACTAATAAAGATGTCATGTGTTGAAAACTTGCCTGAGACTTTTGGCAACTTTGGGACAGGCAAAATCATGTGGCTTTAACCCGGTGTCAGAAACTTTCCAATTGTAAGTACTTGCTTCAACTGAGTAGACATTGGATAACTGTTTGTGATTCTACAATGAGCTTAATGCCAACAGGAAGTTACTGTGCATGTATGGAATACGTATATTTAGTATTCGTATTCCAAACAGGTAATTATTGCTGCAGAACTTCTGAAAAACGCAGATGAGCTGGTCAAACAGAAAATCCATCCTACCTCCATTATTGGTGGATACCGACTTGCTTGCAAGTAAGAAACAGTTGAACTACATTGCGTTCTTTAAGGTACAATAACTGCATGCTCTTTGTGTATCTGTATTTGCGACTCCGTTAATAGCAACTTCTTGGTACAAAGTGGATATGGTGTTTTGCTGAGGGGGTGTTGAGGGGTTGGGGGGGTTGTAGGTTCTTTTGTTTAAATTCCACATATCTGTAATCACATAAAAATGCCACTTTCCTATCCTAGAAGATGCATTGATTTTATCTCTGTCTTTGAGGCAACATTTAGAAGGACTGAAAACATGGAAGATTTTTGTCTTTTTGTTGGGGTGGAGTTCTTCACTGATATTTATATTTATTCTACAGGGAAGCAGTGCGCTACATCAATGAAAATCTGATTATTAACACAGATGAATTGGGCAGGGACTGCCTAATTAATGCTGCTAAAACATCAATGTCTTCTAAAATTATAGGAATGTATCCTTTAACTTGATGAAGAGAGTGATTGATTGGAGAACTTAAGTAGCTAGGCTGGTTGCCTTTGCAGCAGTTTTTATGACTGGGATATAGTATTCAAGCTGCCATTCTTATAATTAGCATGAAAAATGTTTCACAGGTACTATTTTTTGCCATGCAAGAAGATGATCTTAAGGTCCTTTCCAACCCTAACTATTCTGTGATTCTATGTCCAGGCTCTTCTAATATATGTAAACCTGGGTAGTGAAATAACTATGGCTTTAACAGCATATTATTTTCTTACGAAACTGGATGTTAATGAGACTAGTAAGGAATTCTGTGAATGGAAGCATGTGTTACAGAAGTCAACTACTTGAAAGTGAAACTACAGGGAGGAAGGTTTCCTTTATCTCCATAGTCACAGAAAAGGCTGCAGTTTTAGCTTTTCTGCTAACAAGGGAATGTAGACTGACCACAGCATAGGCAGTTTTGTTGAGGAACTAGGTGCATAAAATGTAGACATCGCACTAGCCTGTCCTAATTTTCTTACCAGTGTTTGTATTAAGAATTACTTGTTTCTTTAAGGCAGTGGTAAAGAAAGCTTGCACTCCCATGCCTTTCTGTAGTCCTTCTTTGGAAACAGTTTTTGATTCAATTTGGGCACTGTCACTGACTTTTTTTTTCCCTTAAGCATAACAGTGGTTTTCTTCTTCAGTTACAACCTTGACAACATGTTAGTGATGGTGATTTCTTTGCCAATATGGTGGTGGATGCAGCACTGGCAGTTAAATACACAGACCAGAAGGGTCAGGCTCGGTACCCTATCAACTCTGTTAATGTTCTGAAGGCACACGGCCGCAGCCAAAAGGAGAGCATACTTGTAAACGGTTATGCTCTGAACTGCGTGGTGGGCTCACAGGGTAAGAACACGCCACGTTTCATAAAGCTTTTGTGTGAACTCAGTCCTCTTACTTGTCCTGCATGCATCTTCTTACCGATTGCACTAGTTGCAAATCATTGGGTTTTCAGTTCCAGAACAATTGGACAAGAATCCGAAAAAACCTTACTGCTTCACCAGTATTTTCTAGGCTAGGGTCTGCCAACTAGTAGTAGTGATCCGCAGGGTGTTTGTAAGGTACTGTGGTTTTCCTAGCTTGGGTTTAGCATGGAAACACTGATTTTCTGGAACGTAAGTGCCTCTTTTGTGGGGAGCCAGTGGCTGTTTTGTAGGGAACGGTTGCACTTAGCAGAGCTGTGTTGTGATTAGGTAACCTAAAGGATGCGAGACTGATGGATCAGCTTTTCATGGTCATTCCCATTTTGGGGATGGGGTCAGGAAAAAGGTAACAGGAGAAATTAAAAAAAAAAAAATTGAGAGTCTTTGTTAGCATTTTTCTGTACTAGGGCAGAGCTGGTGGTGGAGAAGCAAACTGGGCAGAGATCTGAAATGTGACAGTAACACCAGTTTTAATCTCCACTGCTGACTTGACATTCTGTTAACTCAGTTTTACAAAATCTGTTTGCTTTTTTGTTTTTGCTCATCAGGTATGACCAAGAGAATAGTTAATGCAAAGATTGCATGCCTTGACTTCAGCCTGCAGAAAGCAAAGATGAAGCTTGGTGTTCAGATTGTTATCTCGGACCCTGAGAAGCTGGACCTGATAAGGCAGAGGTGTGTGTGGAAGCTTGAGTAACTGGGACAGTGGGGCTTCACAAGCTTTATTGGTCTCTCCAGCTGAGGTATCTCAGTGTAACTTTTCTGAGTGCAAGAGGTAAAAATGTTATAAATGTTAAGATTTCCCCCAAATACCAAATACTAATGGTAAAAGTCTTCACTTATGGGGGCAGAACTAGTATTGAGTCAGGTTTTATGAGAGATCCAAGTTTGTGCAGTGGTCCCTTCTTGCAAAGCTCTCCATTAAGATTTTGGGAAATGGGTTGACAGAATGTGATTGTGGATTTTTAAATACACTTTTATAACTTTAACTTGCAGAGAGTTAGATATTACCAAAGAAAGGATCCAGAAGATTTTGGCTACTGGTGCCAATGTGATTCTCACCACTGGAGGTATTGATGATATGTGTCTGAAATACTTTGTTGATGCTGGTGCTATGGCAGTACGAAGAGTTGTGAAGAAGGACCTCAAGCGGATTGCTAAGGCATCTGGAGGTATGTATATAGTAACTAATCTTCAAAATACAGCTTCTTAACATGCAAGGATAGGATGAGTAGAGCTGAGACACACTTCTTAGTTACTTCAAGTAACTATGTTACAGCTTTACTGGTACTCTGTTTGGACAGTTGTGTTAAGTATATTGTTCAGATCGTTCAAGAAAAAGCTCCTAAGTCATTCAATACGTACTGGAAGAAAATCTTGTATAGATTTGTGTCTGTCAGTTCTTGAATTTGCAGGAAAGCATTTTCATTATGAAAAAGCACAGGGGCTTGTACTTCTGTTTTCTTTCTGTATGCCTGTTTGCGAAGTTGGCAGAGGATGTGCTGGCATGGAAGGCTAATTTAACTTCTTTCTTTGTTAAAGCGACCATATGTTCAACCCTTGCAAACCTTGAAGGTGAGGAGAGTTTTGAGGCATTAATGCTGGGACAGGCGGAAGAGGTGATTCAAGAAAGAATCTGTGATGATGAGCTGATCTTGATCAAGAAGTAAGAATCCTTTTTAAAGTACTCAGTTTTGTGTGCATCTTCAACTAAGTTTGAGGGAAAATCACATTTATTTACTTCCATGCTGTCTCAGTGGTATGAGGAATGAGACATGCATGGGAAAGTCCACTGCAGATAGGAGGTGAAAGTATCAGTATTTAGTCTCTTCTGCTGGGGCTGGGCACCTGTTTCATCAACCATAATGTATGAGAAATCAGATGGCTGGGTAGACTACACTTACAATTCTGTTCATAAACAAATCTTTCTAAGCTTGCTTCCATTTACAGAGGCAGTAAAGGGAAACAGTTACTATCTGAGTAATTCCATCTGAATAAGGTGGTGCTAGCTAAATCTGACCGTTCGTAATAAAGACAGCTTATTTGTGCTGGTTTCATTGAATCAGTCATCCACTTGGTAGTACGAAATGGACAGTTATTGTTGAAAGTTTGTGTTTAATGGGTAAGAAAAGCAACAATCATTGGCTGTCCACACATAGAATTTCCCTCAAAATTTTAGTATGCCAGTGCTCTCTGTTTCGTGAGGACTGAAGTACCTGTTTAAGAGGAACATAACCTCAGATAATATCTTTTTCCACTGCTTCAGTATCTCTTCTCAGCGTTCAGTCTCCTGCAGTCTCATTTGTGTGTGAATGAAATACCCTGACACTTGCATGGCAGTTACATGACTATTATATGGTAATGTTGGCAGTCACTTGCTCACTTAATGCCTATGCAAGAGGGAGCTTTCTCAGTATCTGATTACATTTTGCCCCCCGATTTGATGGGAAAACTAAACATTGAAGGCGTTTGGCTTAACTGAATTTGGCTTTAGAAGAAAACTTGTGGTAAGAAGAGCTTATTTACATTCGGTTCAACACAGCTGACTTCTCATTCCTTTTTTCCCTAGTACAAAGGCTCGTACTTCAGCATCAATTATCTTACGAGGAGCTAATGACTTCATGTGCGATGAAATGGAACGGTCTATACATGATGCCCTCTGTGTTGTTAAAAGGGTATTGGAATCCAAGTCTGTTGTCCCAGGTGGTGGTGCTGTAGAGGCAGCTCTTTCAATATATCTCGAAAATTATGCAACCAGCATGGTAAGTCTTGCAGGAAGCAGTAACAGTGTGTCTGTGTTACCCTAGGACAGTGTAAATTTTCAAGCATTTCTTTTTTGTCCTAGAAGCTGGTTCCACGGTCAGTAAAAACTGCACGATCTTAAGAGTAAAATGGTGCTTTAATATGGACAGTATTAATTATTCTTTCTGTAAAAATTAGAATATATGGTTCTTTGCCCCAAAACCAGGGTTTGCACGTGAAAACCCCTACCTGCTATTGGCTGTTTTGATTGCAGCTGTATTGTTTCTTGTTGCAACAGTGGGTTTAGAACCTTTTTCCTCTTCCTAGGGATCACGTGAGCAACTTGCAATAGCAGAATTTGCAAGGTCCCTCCTGATAATTCCAAACACACTGGCAGTGAATGCTGCTCAGGACGCTACGGATCTTGTTGCAAAGTTGAGAGCGTTCCACAACGAGGCTCAAGTTAACCCAGATCGCAAAAACCTGAAATGGCAAGTATCTGCCTGGTGGGAGGCTGTCAAATGTGGAGTGCTGGCTTTGTCAGTTTACTGAAGTGTGAAGTTCTTTACTGTGAGGGTGGTGAGGCCCTGGAACAGGCTGCCTGTCCCAGGTGGTAAATGCTTCATCCCTGGCAGTGTTCAGGGCCATGTTGGACAGAGCCTCGGGCAACCTGGTCTAGCGTGAGGTGTCCCTGCCCATGGCAGGGGTGTTGGAACTACATGATCTTAAGGTCCTTTCCAACCCAAATCATTCTGTGATTTATTTGCATGCGGAACAAAGGGTGTAGGTTATCGCTGAACTTTCTCTGTCTGCCCTTCAGTCCTGTGTATATGTCACTGGGAACTAGTACTAGCTGAACAGTATATTCCCAACTATATTTCTACCTTTTCTATTCTATCCGTCTGTTTCTTTGCAGGATTGGTCTTGACCTGATCAATGGAAAACCTCGTGATAACAAGCAAGCTGGTGTCTTTGAACCAACTATGGTCAAAACCAAGAGCCTAAAGTTTGCCACAGAAGCAGCAATTACTATTCTTCGAATTGATGACCTTATTAAACTGCACCCTGAACCTAAAGAAGAGAGAGGGTGCTACGAGGATGCAGTTCACTCTGGAGCGCTTGAAGAGTAACTTAGGTTTTATTTATGTTTGTCTAACTTACACTTCCCACTCCTGTAACTAAAATGTTAATAAAACAGGTGCTTGAATGCTGCTGCTGTTTTCTTGTGAACAAACATTTTTCAAAGCAAGGCTGGTCCTCACAGTGAGAATTTAAGCTCATGTGTAACAACTGAGGGTGAGTGTTTACAGTAGCCACTAGTCTGTCAAGGCACTTACAGAGTGGCAAGAAGCAAGGGAGTAAGCTTACTTGATTTTAAGCAACACAAACTAAGCTCCATGATTAGAAGTTTATTAGGAAACTTTCAAAGCTAGTTCACGGTAGCTGTTCACTCACACTCATCTCTCAACACACATAGCTATTTCCATTCCTCCTCCTATACAGAGAGCAGCAACGCCACGTTTTCCACCAGTTCGTTCCAGTGCATGTAGGAGAGTAACAAGGATGCGGCAACCAGAGGCACCAAGAGGGTGTCCAAGAGCAATGGCTCCACCTTGGATATTAATCTAAAACACAAGAGCCAATACAAGAGGTCAGGTTAAGAAATCATTCAACAAGCTTAGTTGAGTTTCAACATGAATGACTTCACTCTACAGTCCTCGATGGTGACTAAACTTGAAATGTCAGCTACTGCCATTTCAAGGAGAAACAACATGGATGCAACTGCTGTTAGTATTTCTTGAAAATCAGGTGAAATTAAGGAGGGGAGAGTAATAACCAAGCATTTTGCCATCACCAGAAGGGTACAGGGGCAAGTACTTTTCATTAACAAGTTCGGTGTCTGAAGTTGTAATTACAAGTGTGCTCAAGCAGTTACCTACATCTGCTTACAGATCCACTATAATGAAGTTAGGGCCTGTTTGCTTGGAAACAGTGCGGGCTAGCAAAGCCAGCCTACTGCTGAGCAGTGTGAGGAAACACTGGTGTTCCCATTTTTCCCATGGTGAAGTGATTGCAAGAGAACTGTTCTTGCTTGTTTGGAATATGATCCAGGTGCACTGAGTATAGTAACTTTGAATTAGAGAAGGCAAACTAATCATGGCCTCAGATGTATTCAATACCTTTTCTGGATTTACTTTCAGCTCTTTTGCTATTGCAACAGCCAATGATGCAAAGGCTTCATTAATTTCAAAGAGGTCAACTTGTTCCAGAGTCCAGCTGGCTTTGCCAATCTGAGAAAACAAAATAAACAGAGGCCCTGTTATCTTTTAGGTCTTCCTCAGCACCAGAGAAAGCTTTCTGTAAGACTTTAATGGGGTGAATTGAAGCCACCACTTCTAAAAAGATGCAGGAAACGGACTTGTTTTTTAAAAAGCCAGGGTTGATGATAGAAGAAGGCAAAAGACAAAACTTTGGTGTCAGCAGAAGTCAGTGCAATGTGCCATAACCTGCTGGGTGCTCTTAACAAAGCTTGACTAATTTTACACGCATACAATTGTGGGAGTCAAACTAACTGTGCTGCCCTTAACAGCCAAGCACTGTTTTCAAAATCAGATCTTAGATTAAAAGTGGGGTTTTTTTCAGGTCCCGAGTCTGGTCCCATTAGAAGTTCTATGCTTAATGCAGATTTTCACACAGGAGACGGAGAAATGACCATTAGTGATGCTGTCAAGTCCAACTTGTCCAGTCTCTCCTGCCTTGAAGTTGAAAGTCTCCACTGGAAGACTTACGGGCTTGGCTCACATTGTCACTTGAGAAACCCTTGCAGTGCAATTGCCTGCTCGGGGACAGGCGTAGGCATGTTTCACATGTCCACATTTTTACTTGCACTCACTCTCTTTCTAACAACAATGCTTTATCAGCAGAATCAAGCAGAGCAATGCTGTTTCACAACCAGCTCACCAGACTGGTGCACCACCAATGCTACAGTTGAGGAGGAGGGCCTCTTGCTACTGGGTATTATTGCAGATTGGAAACTGTTCACTCTTTCAAGATTTACTATGTTGTTGTAACACTGAAGTGCATGGCCTAGACAGTCTCACTGTGAAGTGATACTATGAAATTCTGAAGAGAGAAAATTTTAGATGTGAAGTGTCTGATAACACACAATATAAAATCTACGTTAAGAAGTAGTGTGCCCTTTTTCAGAGTACCTATAAAATGATAGGTACTGTTAAATACACTTATCTGTTCTACAATTTAAAAATGTTTATTGTGTATACATCTGTCACATTCTTGATTGAAAAGAACAGTTTGAGATCTGGTAAGAAAAAGCTTCAGCATTACAGTTCTGATTTTCCCATCAAAACCTTGGGTGAGTCCAAGTTAGGCTTCTACATTGCTAGGACATTTCAGACATGAACAAAAGGCCTTTGTATAGTATAAATAAAACTAAGAGGAATTCTAAAGCAAGTCTATCCTTACCAGCTGCACAAGAGCTCTTTTCACACTCAGTTTCATAGCTCAGTTTTAAGAAGTGATCAGCTGGGGTTGCCATGGGCTATAGTCTACATAAGCCAACAGTGTGGTACCACAAGGGCTGCTCACTCAAGGCATTTTATCCAAGAACCTCATCCTGTGGACAGAACAAAGGGCACATCAGCAGGTGCCATAATGGTCTGAGCACGTTAAGATGTAGTTCTGGAGTGCACCTTCTTGTTCACTTTCATCTGAAAGGAATCCAGTTTGCATGCTCCAACCCTTTCTGAAACACAAAGGGTACCATCACCTTTGCTCATGCAGATGCATTCAACTGGCCCTTCTCTCACAATAGTGTTTTATTATTGCAGTATGACCAGGCAGTGATCTGAAAATTAACCTGGCCAGGCTCAGCATCAGAACCATATCATGTTAGGACAAAATCACCCCCAAATTAGGTTAGTACACACATCCATGGAATAAAATCTTTAGCCTCCTAGGTTGCTCCTAGGTGGCTTTCCACAAACCTGACTAGTTTATGCTCTGAACTCCATTCATACACGTATACATTTGTGTTTTGTTTGCTTTTACAATGAGAAGGCACTAGCCTGGTAGAACTAGAAATCTTTATCTTGTATACTATCCACTACTTTAAGTCTTGTTTTCACTTAGTTTATGTTTTCTACTAAGTTTTCCTTAGAATTAACAAAAACAAAGGCATGGCCAGGAAATGAAAAACAACTACAAGCAAGAGCTTTTAAATAATAGATATAGATAATTACTTACAGCTTGTCTTATTGCTGAAGTGGGCCCTACTCCCATTATGGATGGGTCTATGCCTGTTTGAGCCCAAGATACAATCCGAGCCAAAGGCATAAGACCTCTCTTAGCAGCTTCTGATTTCTTCATTAGAATTACAGCCGCAGCTCCATCATTGATACCTGTGGAATGACAAACAACTTCTATGTACTTGTTGGGTTTTGTGGCCTGTGCTGTACCACCTTTTCCTGCTTCACAACCCAGATAAAACAAAAATCACAGATCTTTTATTGATTTAGGTCAGTATTGTTCAGATCAGATATGTCTGACCTCTGACACAAAGGCTTAAAATGGGCACCATAAGTACACTGCTGTAAATGAGACACGTTTGTGATTCCATGTGGAAAGCAGCAGGGGGAAGAATCGAGGCACAATCTGAAGAAGAAGCTCATCAGATTTATCAGGTAGACTTTGGAAGAGGCAGCAAAAGGACCAAGGAAGACATTTTAAAGCTGCCTGTGGCAGGAGAGTTATTCCCACAGAAGTAACATTTTCAAACATAAATGTTAGGTTTTCCTTTGTCCAGACCTGCAGTATTAGCAACCACTGGAGAGGTAGTTTGAAAAAGAGATGAAGTAGCTTCTATTTGTTCCAGCCTATCAGGTACTACTGTAATTGTCCAAACACTCATATTGCTTCATAGAAAGCAAGCAAACAAAACCAACTCATCTGTAAAGAAACCCTCCACCACAGCTAATATTTGAGTTCTACTATGTTGTCAAACACGTTGCCATTTCCTGCAAAATACATTCAGCAGTAATCACATGGCAGCCAAGCCCCTCTGCAGAGACCCTGCCTTGAGCCACAAGCAGCTACTGCCCTTTGCCATTTCAGTTTTAGCCAGATGGACCAACC
>JAVHNC010067799.1:953-14342 GCA_034782935.1 Micropsitta keiensis | reverse complement strand
CTGAGGCATGTGGGAACATTGGGGGAGTGATCTGAAGTTCCCTGAGGCCAGAGCAGTGGCTTCCACTGGCCTTATCTAGATCTGACTGGGACAACTGCTTATCCATTTGCAAGCCTGGAGGCATACAGACTCACTAGCTGGTGATGTGCCTGGGACAAAATCCTGTGCATGCAGGCAAAGCTTTCAGGCTTTAATTTTTAACCCTCCCATCAACTGAATGTTGTTGTTAGAACTTCACCTTCCACTGAAGCTGTTTGCTCTGGGTTCCCAAAATGGTCTGTGTGGTTTCCAGTGTCTCTGACCTTATTCCAGTTGGGTAAAAGTGGTCAGAGAGGCCCAAAAGAAAGCCTGGGTACAACAGATAGCCTGTAGTAGCAGAGACATTAATCTATGGCTTCTCACTGCTGTCTGCTCCAATGAAAGAAGAATGTCCGCTCTGGGTGAGGGGGTGGGAAGATCTCTAGTTCTATTGATTCCCACTTGTAAATGTCCACATATTTACCTACGGGGTACGATATATTGCAGATAAAATGGTGGCAAAGAGAAATGGCTGTTCCCTGTGGGCTGGTATTGATTGGACATGCAGCTACCCTGTACTTATTTCTCTACTTTTCTAAACACCCTTTAGGCCAAACTTCTTTGTTTTTATTAGTGTATTTATAATCAATATATGTATTATTTACTGTGATGTATTAATGAGGCCTTTGAGATGAGAAGATGCAGGGGCAGAAGCAAAGGATGAGGTTCATCCCACTTAATTTGAGATAACTCCAATATAGACTTTAACATCTGTGTCCCCTTGGGCTTCTTTTATCGGTCATGTAGAGAAAGGCACTTTGGTGTCATGATTTATGTCAACTATGCTTGCTTTAGAGGGGAAGAGTTGCATGCTAGTTGTGCTCTTTGTTTCTGCTAATGGGAAGGAAGTCTTGTCAGCTAGCTCATACGCAGCCATTTAAAGTCAGTTGGTGCTGTAGGCTGCTTGATACAGGTTTCTTGTGATTAGGGCAGGAAACCTGCCCTGGGCTGGTACACTAACTGTAGAAACACCCGTTTCCATCTCTGCTGTAAGTTCAGTGAGTTCTGCTGATAGGCTTATCAATGCTAAGGTTTCAGACACTAAGGGTACAGCTTGAGTTTCTTGGACCCAGTGGTCATTGGCCATCCAAGGGGCTTCAGTGGATTGCTCCACTTGAGGCATCTTTGTTGTTGCAAGCTCTTGATTTCTTCCTGGGCAGTGCCTGTGTGGCAGTGTGCTAGGCTCCTGAACTTTAGGGTAGCTGGTGTCCCTGAAAACAAGGCTCAAGATGCTTAATGGAGGTACCAAAATCGGGCCATATCTGGAATTACATTCTCCATAGAAGTGTGTTCTAATTTGTTTCTCTCTTTCAACTTTCTATAGAAATATCTTATTCTCAGCTGTCCTGTTGAAGGAAAAAAAAAAGTATTGATTAAATGGCAGTTTTCCATGGGCCTTTGATGGAATTATCCGCTTACACTTGTCAAAGCAATTACAATAAGGGGAATAAACTTTGTTGGTTACATGTAAATTATTTGGTCCTCTGGAGGCATTTCATCAAATAAAGCTGAGGATTGAATTAAATGGTGATCTAATTAAGTGGCAGGCATGGGAGCCCAAAATGCATCCTTGCCAGGTGTTACATTCGGTGTGTCTGTGGAGATGAGGGGCATGAACACTAACAGAAGCATTGTATTTGAAAGCTTGAGGAGCTTTTGTGAAGACAAGGCTGGCCACATCCATGAAACCTGGCTGTGGCCTTGCTTGTATCTCACATAGGTGTAACATGCCAGGGTCTGCTGATGTTGTCTCCTCAGACTGCCCCTGCAGCATTCTTCTGTACCGGGACAGCCCTTTGGAGATGCTCTGGGAGCCCGATGGACTTACTGGTAGGCAAGATGGGGATAAGGTGCTTAAGCTATCAAGTGTCTGCTATCCATTAGAAGGTATGGAGTAAGGCAAGTGAAAAAAATTGTAAGTCCATATAAAATACACTAAAAATACTTGACCCCAGGAAGGCTGAAGTTCTTTCCATGCTCACACTCAGGCCTAATGCACCCCACTGCAAAACACATAATGCTGCTTGCCTGCAACAGGGAGGGTTTGGGAACTGCACATCCAGTTTTCCTGCAAATTAGTTGCAACTGACTGGGTTTGCTTCTGCATTCTGTATTTTTAACCTGACTTTTTGTCTGCCAGCCAGGATTCATCCTGCCCTGTCGCCAAATGTCATTGTCCCCTTGTGGTTAACTTGCTGTAATTCATGAAACACTTGGCTGCCATAAATAGTTATGTGCAGAGGTTCCTGCGCACGTGGAGCGGGCAGAAATTCGCAGGCAGTGCTGCTAGGCACTCACACACTAACATGTCCACCAACGGAAAGCTGACCCACTTCTGCAAATAGATAACTCCTGGCAGAAAAAGTAACACTGTCTCAGAGAATCTATCTTCCCCCTGCCTACTGAGTTGTGAAGCAAAAAGCAAGCCAGCTCCATCTTCTGAATTGACGGCGATGTGAGCACAGTGCTCCCCATTGAAACAAGAGTGTGTAAACCAGCCCTTGATCTGAGGAGGGATTAAAATGCCCACAATACATTTGTGATTTTCTTTCTTTTTTTTTTTTTTTTTCAATATAATGAGTGCTTTTGTTAGTGAATGAGGTGTGTGGAGTTCAGGGCTCAGCTGCTCTTAGGCATTAGGAAACATTTATCACCATGGCAATTGAAGGCTGCTGTACAAGTTATTTTGAACACTTTTCTAGTGACTCATGTCTGGGCTGATGCCATTTATGCCAGGTTACTTCAGTCGCTGTGCATGCAGGTGTGTATATATATATATATATATATATTCTCTTCCTTCCCTTGAGTTGCTTCCTGCCTTGTTATTTGCTCTTCTCAGTAAGCTCATAGCTCGTCCTGTCTTCTTGCATCTCTGATCAGTGGTGGCGCCAAGTATTTGCCTTGCTCAGAGACAGTCCTGTGAAGGGTCTTTGTGAAAGGGACAGGTAGTCCTTATGAAGTAGATTACAGGTTATTTACTAGTTAGATTTGAGACTTCAGGGATCTTGGGGTGAGACTGAAGCAATCCTAAATCTGATGTGAATTAGCTCATCATCTGCACTGGGCTTCTTCTGCAGGCTTGTAAGGTAGGATGTCTCCTGTTTGCCTGAGGTGCCTGTTGTGAGAGGGGGCTGTGCTGTCTGCAGCAGTGTGAGCACCAGCAGTGAGTGCTGGGCTTATGGCACTGGGGTTTTGGCCAGCTGTAAACTGCAGTCACAGAGGTGACATGCTAGCTGTCTTGTGCAGTTGTGTCAACTCTGGCTTGCTGGCAGAATTAGTTCAATCAAAGCTGGAGTGCTCCAAAAAGCCCTTCAGACTACTTGATTCCTCAGCTCTGCCCAGTGACACTCAGAACTGCATGCCCCCATTTCATCACCAAGCTCCTCTGCTGTTGGAGCTTCATTCACAGGGGGGGTCAGAGGCATTCGAATGTTTGTGAGAGATGGAGAATGAAATGTATAGAGTGAATGAATGGAGCAGGCCTGGGAAGCAAGAGGAGATACTTTGCTGCTGTTTCAAACCATCTCCAGGATAGTAGGATGCTCCAGGGCTGCTTTTGCCTGAGGGTTTGGTTGCCCTATCTGACCTGCCCCTTGCCTTCCCTGGGCAATGAAAAAAGGCCACATGGGGCTGAGAACCCTTCTTTGGTGCGGTATGGTGGGGTGAGCTGCAGAGTGGGAGCTGCAGAAGACCCATGGAGGAAAGGAGCAGGCAAAAAAACTACTCAAAGTAGAGCAGTAACCCAAACGGTTATTTCAGAGAAGAAGAAAAAGTAAGACTTACAGCATTTCCAGTCCCCAAAGCTTAATATTTCTATGGAAACCAATGCAGCAGGAGGCTTGCTGTCAGTCTCTGATCTAGTAGGATTGACTAGATTTAAAAATGTTTGTCCTTCCACCCTGGATCATTTGAAGACAGGTTGCTGCATATCACATATGCAAGATTAAAACCTACATGTCTGGTTTCCGACTCTCCATTAAGTGTTAATCATTCTCTGGAGGGTTGGCAACCGTCTTTCATCTGCATTTTTTTACCTGCTAAGGTACATTTCATTCACTCTGTGACATTTATTGATAATGCCTTGTCCTATAAATGCCACTCCTGTGACACTGCTCCTTGAAGGATAGCTGTGACTTTGCATCAGGCCATGGACTGTTTAGTGATGTGGTATAATCTCAGTGCCCAGTCGCTGCAGGGACACTGGTCAACTTGAATGGAGTTAAGACTTGGACTCTTTACACTTGCTTTAGCCTTTTATTCAAAGGAAATATGTAATGTCTGTGATCTTCAACAACAGACATGCTCTGGCCAATTAAGTAGTAGTCTGCTTGATTTTTGTGTAGCCAGAGGGCTACCCCTGGTTATATACCTGCAGCTATTTACCTTTGTCATGTTGATGTTTCCAGTAGGATGCTTAAGGACAACCTACTGTCCCCTGTTTTATGCCAGAGTAGCATCATAAGATGCTAGTGGAGTATCAGTAATAAAAAAATAACTCACTTTGGTTGATGCTGAATCTTTTTCAGCTCCTAACAAAGGTGTTAAGAAAATCTTATTTTTATGTTCAGTCTTAAAGGGCTTTTGTGATACATAGTATTATTTTGTCTTCCTGGTTTCCTTTTCTTATCTACCTTGCTAGGGTTTGCAGTCTCATATTTATATATTTCCCAGCAGTTGCATATAACGTTGATCTACGCTTTGGATCTGTGGAGCTTTTAATCCCTTTCCACTGAGTTAAAAGCTTGTTTGCTGCTGAATGTGATACACAGTTATAGGTTATATGATCTTCAGCAGTGTCTTGTACATCGTACAAGGATGGCGTCTTATGAAAAACTCTGATAAAATGTGCCCTTGTTCGTTTTCCTGATTGCAACTCAAACCCGGTATAGGAGTGAGTCAGTCATTCGCTCCTGGTCAGATGGCTGATACACCTGCCCTTTGCTGTTATGTATACCTGTGGACTCACTTTGTTTATTTCAGTTATTCATTCATTTCTTTGTGATGTTTATTTTTGAGGCTACAAACCATTTGAGTATTTCAGCCAATGCAGCAGCCCTTCTGTCTCTGATAACATGCGCGGTGTTTTCCCTCTTTATCCTCCTAGCTGCTTGTTACCTCTTAAGATATGGGGATCCGCTTTAAAGCCCACATGTTAATTCTTTGATATCCTGAAACACAGTAATATACACCTTGTCTGTGGGAGATCTTCTGGAGTGGCTGCAGGTTCCACTGTGGGAAAGATAATGATTTCTGCAGCTCTGTCCTCAAGGCCATGTGGATGTAGCTCTGTGTGACTGTATTCAGCTGCCTTCTCAAAGTTGTTCTTTTTGAGTTTCTGGCGTAGCTGTTCCCAGTTTATCTGGGAGACTCCCATGCTTGTCTTCTGACCTCTTGTAACAAAATGCAGACCTCTTTTGACAAGATCAGTTAAGACTGTATTGGTTTAGGTGTAAGCTTTGAAATGATGAAAGGATGGATGTTTTTGCAATTTACAGCGCTGAATTTGGACTTTGATTTGGTGGCTTTCTCCTTGTACCATGGCTTTCTGAGGTAGTCTTAGGTAAAGTACATGTTCTGTGATTCTCCTTTAATGCAACCAGGATAATGTATTTCCTTTGTCTTTTCCATGTTTCTTGTGGTTCATTAGGTCATTTATAATGTGCTCCTACAGTACTCAGCAGAATTAGACCCTTACCTCAAATGGGGCCTCTAACCATTGCTATGATACCAGTGATAACAAACAACACAGGTTTTGAGTTGGAATGAGCTAGCAAGGAAGGAGCAGCACTTATAATAACTCCAGGCATTTCTAATTCCCAGTTTTGGAGTTGCTTCAAATTTGTTTCAACTTTACTGGGATACAAGCACTTTACACATTGGGGTGCTTCCTTCTGTATTGTATATATTTCTTGGGATCAGGATGATAATGTATAAACAGTCTCCAGTTGACTGTCAAAATAAAAACTTATCAAATAATAATTATTCTTCCAAATGAGAAGACAAGGAGCAGAATAAGGTATAGAGAGCAGTGTTTGCCTCTCCACAGAGACAAGTACAGAATGATGCTGCTGCTGTCACAGCAACAGGTTACCTCAGTGTCTTTCAGATACTAGGGACAGTTTGTTGTTATTTCATCTTATCCTATCTGCATTGCCCAGTTAAGTATCATACTATAGATGCGTATTTAAAATACAGTTTATCTGGCAGCCTTGTGCAGTTTTGGCTGAGGTGAAGAATCACAGCTGTGAAGCGAATGAGTTCTTGTTGTCCCATTGCTCCCTGTGCCACTGCAAAGCAGCGGTGTCTTTGCTGTAATTGCTGAAGACACCTTTCCTCTTTCCAATTAAATTCTTACCTGACCTCTTGTTTACTCTGACACTGATAATTTGATACCTCCTAACAAGTCCTGATTGAAAAGTCATCAAAGTCACTCTTGGGGATGAGCCCTATGTTTCTTAACCATCTTGGGCTTTTATTCCCATTTGTGTAGTGGATTTTGTAGGGAGGATTTATTTGTCAGAGTATCACTGAATCATTAGGAGGGTGACAAGACTGCAGTAGCTCTTTGTAGGCAATTATATATGAAAAGTTGTCAGTACGAGTAGTATGGGAAGTTAAAAACCTTAATTTTCATTTGGAATTGAAACTCTAATGACTTTCCACTCCCACAGCTCATAAAGACCTTGTTTCAGCCTCAAGTTGACCAAGATAAAGGGACGGGGGCTCTTCTATTGCAGACTTTTTTTATGCATGATTTTTATGAAAAAGCAGATTTATGAGTCACTGTTCTTTATATAAAAGATAATTGCTAGAGTGCTAACCTCAGCAAAGTGACATTTTATGACTTTGCTGCTAACCACACAGCACAAGCTTTTGCTTTCTCTCTTCAATTAGTTAAACATCTCGGTTCAAAAGGACTAATTATGTTCATGTTTGTGTTTGCTGTATATGCTAAATGTTTTCTATATGTAAAGCTAAGCAGTGGGGATGGGAGAAGAAAGGATCACCTGAAATGCATGCTATTTAATTATTTAAAATGATGGGTGTAGGTCCTGTTGAGTTAAGTGGATTGTTGTATTCAGTCACATCCATCATTTGTAGTGCAGTGAGGAAGAGAAACTGGCTCACGCAAATTCTTTTGTTAACCCCAGAAGCATAATTTAGTTCCTCTGGAAGTTTGTTCTTTAAGAACACATTCCTCTGAACAACAATATTGATTAATCCATGCTTAAATGTTTACCCACTTCTGTGTGGTTTCTTGTTGGTTTTGTGTTTTGTTTCTAAGTAAAGGGAGCATTTTGTAATGCAGTAGCACTTTAATGCGAGTGAGAGCTGAGGGTGAGCATGGACATAGGAGTGGTGCATGCAGGTCACAGTCTTGCTTTGGCTCTGCAGCAGCAGGTCAAGAGTTTGCCCAGTGTCAGGTGATCCAGAGCATCTCCGGCTTTGGGGATCCATTGGGATATCTGAAGGGCATCCTCTGTTCATAGGACAGGTAGGTGCTCTGCGTTTTCAGCATGTTAAGGATTCTGAACGTCATTCAGACTTTGCTCTTGGAAGTATCTGAGGTGACTAGATAATTTTGCTGGCCATGGGGCTCTGAACTTGAGAAAGTGTCACTGCAGAGCTGTGAATGCCTTCTGTCTGTGACAGCATATATGAATATAAGCATATAAGAAGCTTTCTGATCCCACAGCCATGGACACAAGTCTGCTTGGAGTCCTGCAAGATGAAGATCGGATCATGTGAATAGCAGCTGATGCAGTTGTTGGAGAGGCCTCTATTTTTCCTTTCAGCTCATTTTATAGCATTTTGGCCAGGTTGGACAGGGAAGGTTTCTGATGGAAAATCTGCTGTCCTGTCCTTTTATTCTGCCTTAATGGATAAAAATTAGAAGGCTGCCTTTGTTTGGTTTTTTTTTGGTTTTTTTTTTTTTTTTTTTTTCCCTTTCTGTCTTATTTGGCAGTTCAAAGTGAAGCAAATGTGATATTTTTGGGAAAGGCTTGGAAATGGCCCTGTGAAAGGAATGTTATCTAAAGGGTAAAACTCCCTGACTCTGTTATGTTTAAAGATGGCAGTATTTGAATTTGACCTTTTCTTTTTAAATGAGAGACTTCATATCTGGATTTAAACCAAAACCATATCAAACACAAAGCAACAGGGCTGTTCTGTCAAAAACATTTGTAGAGCCAGAGGGAAGGGCTGGGCAGAATGGAGCGTATGGCCTGACATGGGGGCCATGGAGGTGCCAGCATCCTGGACCTGCTGCAGGAGAGTAGAGAGCAAGGGGGCAGCTGGGGAGAGAGCTTCTGTCAAGCTCAGATGAAGCTCATACAGCCCCTGTGTCCTCACAGTGGTTGAGGATTGGGCATCAAGAGTTGCTGCTTAGCTTGAGATGGAGTTGGAGACCACCGCAAAGGGGTGCGGCAGCAGCCTGAAGGAGGAGATGGAGTAAATGAGTCCAAAGATGTGGTTTGTGAGCTAGCTGTTATTTTTAACAGCCAGTTTCATTGAACTGGATTGAACTCCCTCCAGCATGGCATTGATGATGGTGCCTGAAGCTATAAAGACTGTATTTTGATCAGCAAGTCAAAAGCAAGTCTACCACTAGTTATGAATACATTTTCAGAATTGCAAGCACAGGAGATCCCAGAATAATAAGGGGCAGAAAAAGTTGCCTGAAGGAACCAGATTCCTCGATAGATGCTGGAGGAGGTGTAGACCTGAATTTTGCACTCCTTCCCACCTCAGCTTTTTAAAATGTGCAAGCAGATTTAGTTCCTGAGTTTGGAACCTGTTGAAATCCTGAGCAGACGTAATGCAAGGTGGCAGGAAACCCAACAACAGTGAAGTTTTCAAAATACAAATAGATCAATTGTAGATGTGTGGGATAAATGAAAAAGTGTGTGTTCTGTGCTGTATATTGTTGACCCAGTTGGTTATTCAATGATGAAATCTGTTTCGAATGACAGATCTGGGTTCTGATGTGCTTATGATTAGATTAAGACAGTGTAGTAAACCTTAATGGTGCATGAAAAGCTACTGCTGGATTTGCAGTAATGCCTACTTTTCTGCCTTAGAACAGCATGAACAATAGTTTATGGTTGTATAACTCCTTCCAGACGAGGAGTCCAAGAGTGCTTTGTAAACGTTAATGAGTTTGGCCTTGTGGCATATTTATAAGTCTGAGAAGTAGTGTTATTCCCCCTTTTTTATGGTTTGGATGTTGACTAGCCTAAGTGTGCAAAGAGCAGGCAGCAGAGCTTTTATCTCCTGATCCTCAGTCCTGGGCCTTATCTGTGGGACTCCAAAGGCTTCCTATGTGTGTCTGAGGCATGCTTAGAAATTTACTGCAGATTCAGTCCAGCAAAAGGGGTGTTTCTTGGGTATCCTTTGTAAAGCAAAAAGCATTGTAATTATTTGATGGTTATTTCTTGCTCGCCTTTTCATTCTACAGCAACAGAGATTGAAGCTAATCCTCTAGTGGAATGAAATCAGTTTGGGCATTACGAATATAGTTTCCTTGCCCAGAACAGAGAGGCTAAACTAATGTGAATGAAAATGCTGTTACCTTTACATGGGAATTGCAGGTGGGTAAGGAATGTGAGGTCAGCTGGGATTGGGAGCAGTTAATTGCCTATGTCAAAGGGCAGTGAGAGTGATGCCTGTGAAAAAAGTCCTGCAAAGTAGATAGGATCAGGCACTGATGGGCGCATGCAGATTTTTCTCTTGCAGCTTCTTCATCCCAGAATGTCTTCATGATTTGTACAGATTTATGTAGTGGGGTGTTCTGCAAGATGAGCATTGTGTGGATTGTAGACAAATTTTATAAGTATTTTGTGTGTGAATTCCGTGTTTAGTGATAACTTCCAGAAAGACAGTTCTAGATGGAGAAGTCCCTCTTTGGCTGTAGGATAAGCATATGCAAGCAGACATTTCACATACTGCTTTCACATTCCTAATCTGAAAAGCTGCTTCCGGATCTCTACTTTTTCATGGACTGGAGACCAGGGAGGATCCCAAGGAGTATGGTAAGTTATAGATGTGGAGGTAGTGATCTTCATGTGGCCATGCATCTGCTAGCAGAATTTGTTGTTAGAATAAGCAGCATCTGTGGTTTCAAATCAGAGAATTATAGAATACTTTGGGTTGGAAGTGACCTTTAAAGATTACCTAGTCCAATGCCACAGCAGCGAGCAGTAACATCTTCAATGACATCAGGTTACTCTGAGCCCTATCCAGCCTGAACTTGAATGTTTCCAGGGATGGGCATCCTGTTGCAGTGTCTCAACACCCTCATCATAAAAAATTTCTTCCTTATATCTAAATCTACTCTCTTTCAGTTTAAAACCATTAGTCCTTGTCCTGTTGCAACAAGCCCTACTAAAAATGTCCCCATCTTTCTTATAAGCCCCCTTTAAGTACTGAAAGGCCACAGTAAGATCTCGCCAGAGCCTTCTTTTCTCCACACTGAACCACCCCAGCTCTCTCAGTCTGTCTTCATAGCAGAGTTGCTCCAGCCCTCAGAGCATCCTGTGGCCCTTCTCTGGACCTGCTCCAACAGTTCCATGTCTTTCTGTGCTGAGGGCTCCAGAGCTGGACACGCAGTATTCCAGGTGGATCTCCTGAGGGTGTTGTAGAGGGGCAGAATCTCCTCCCTTGACCTGCTGGTCACACTTCTTTTGATGCAGACCAGGATATGGTTTGCTTTCTGGGCTGTGATGGCACATTGCTTTTCATCCACAAATACTCCCTCTTGGCCCATGGTGGTCAAGCCAGAAGACTAAGGAGCTCCTGGAGCTGTTTTTTGAGCTCCAGATTGGGTGGCATAGTGACCGTAGTGGAAGTTTGGTGGTGAGGATTTGAAACAGGAAAACATACCTGTGTTTTCTACAGTAGTTTCATTAGAACAAATGTGGGGAATTTCCTAGGAAGATTTACATGTGGTTGATCATTATTTTGCTGGCACGATGGAGACTGCAGTAAGTTAGTTGGCACTTGAAAAAAGGTGCTGATTTTCTTTTTTTCAGAGGAACTGCTTTGTTTACTTTGTTTTTCTACATGTAGATCAGACTCGTCTCAGATTTTGAGATATTACCGCACTGAAGGTATTACAGCACTTTTTTGAGGCTGTTTACATGCAGTAACTGAGTTATACCAAAGGTGAATTTAGCTCATGGTCTTCTGCTATGCAGGTTATGACCACGTGAACATGAAGAAGGTTGGTTGATTTCCAGCAAATTGATTCTAAACATATAAATGGCATCTGGGGTCAGAAGCAGAAGAAAGGAAAGATCTGAAGTGTGTGTTAATGTATATTATCTGAATGATTTCAGGAAGGCAGTCTCTGACATCAGTATTCCCTTCTACCATGACATCCACAGGCGCAAAAGTATGAGAGCTGCACTACACCATGTGTTCTGGTGGTGAAATTATGTTCAGTGTATTGCTGCACTTCAGATGTGTGTCTCAGTAAGTTAAATGGCATTAAAGCAGTTGGCTGCTCCATGTGACTGGCCTGTGTTTTTAGTGTGATTCTGGTATATTAAATGCTATATTGGCATGTGACTTTTTTCCTTATCTGGCTACTTCTGGAACACAACCTAGCCTTAGCTCTTCAGCACACAACAAAAACTTTTCTGAAACACTGTTTGCTCAAGGGTACAGATAACAAACTTCAGGTGATTAGCAAGAGGTTTTGGCAACTCATGCAGATACACAGGGTATTTCAGTAAGTGACATGGCATCCTTGCCAAGCCAGGAGCCAGAGCATTCTATAGAGAGGCTCTTAGTTGACTGTGCAGTGCTTAATCTTTATAATACAGCCCATAATGTGTAGTGAAAGATCTAGATAATGCAAGAAAATAGTTATAACTATTCTATGATTCTATGATTTATCTGGGATTAGCCTACATAAAACACACTGAGCAGAAACTAGGCCAGAACACCATTCTTTTGTAAATGCTGGTGATGAATTGTGACCTGATCCAGAATCTTTTGTAGTCAGAAGAGCCTTTGTAGTTCCTTCAGTGAATGGACTTTGGACCCTGGGCTTTGGCTTAGTGTGGACTCTTTGGACCCCTGGACTTTGACTTACCACTGCAGTCTATGTGTTTCAGTGTTCTCATTGCAAAGGGAAAAGTCTTAGTTTAAAAAAGTAACAAAATTCACTTCAGGTCCCCAAGTACACAAACAAGCGTGCCAAATAAATAGAGTGCAATTAATATAATATTTGTAACAAACTCTCAGGTTGGCTAGTTATCAATGCCTCCTTATGAAGAATAGCCTGCCTGCTTTTCTGAATCCCTGCTCTGCTAGCAGTGCACAAGGCATTTTCCTGATGGTTTATTATGGTGGGAGCTACAGAGTAATCCTTAGTAAATAGATTTATATATGTGACACTCTACTGAATGGGAGATTTATACTTGGCTATTCCATGTCTGCTTATTACCATATGATCTTTCATTGGACACAATTACATGTCTGCCTCTACTCTTTAAAGTTGAGAAAGGTTTCACAATATTACTATCTTCTGCTCAGCAGAACCTCACAAAGAGGCACTTTCCAACATGATGGATAGAGTTCGCAGGTGGCTTTGTCCCTGGAAGGCCTGGTTGTGTGAAGGTTTTGGCTATTAGCAAGACTCATAATACTGTTATGCTGATGGTGTTTTAGAAGTTGAGCATAACTTTGCCAGCTGCGTGAGCTCTCACAGAGTTTTGCACTGCAGAACTGACCTGGTCTTATAGGCTATTAGTTTGGAAGATCCTTGCAACTCTTACAGGTCTTACAGGATGTGTAGGTCTTTCCTCTTGATGAGATTAGTGTAACATATTTGTTGCACCAGCTGAAGATCAGAACAGAGCATTTTCTTTGACATTAGAATTTATATTTTTATCAGCTGGTATTTTTCATCTAGTTTCTTTGGCACAGATTCTTGTGCTACTATTTACTCTCCTATCTGCCGCATTTTTAATCATAAAACATTCTCATTAGACTAAAATAATTTCTTTCCCTCTTTGGAAATCAGAATGATGTAAAGTCTTTTCAAAATAGTGGCTTAAAGCAGTAAGATCTGTTAGGTATTTTACTCTAGTACAGATATTCCAGGAGACACCCTGGCTGCCCAGAAGTCCGTGGCAAAACTTCCCTTGGTTTTGGAAGGACTAGGTTTTCACTTCTTATTTTCCATTTGCCCATAACTTTTCATTCTTGGCTAGTAAGTGTTACATCTTTAATGATTTCATTTCTACATGGCTTTTAGAAACCGTGACCTTTTTTGTCCACGGTCAAGCCCTGTGTTGCTGCACC
>JAVHNC010067378.1:0-19215 GCA_034782935.1 Micropsitta keiensis | reverse complement strand
TGAGACAAGTTTGAATATTTGAACACCTCCAAGATCGTTAGTGGTAATGATTGCGGTATATTCACCATAAGAAGATGAGCTCTGTATTTTGGAGAAACATATTCCTAACATGGTAACTGTGATCCCCCATAGATCTAGAAATTAAAAAATTGTTTACGTTGAAAATGTTATGGAAAAGTTTTGCTTCATTTTTAGCAGTAAGATGGGCATTTGCTCTCCTTTTATTATTAGAAGTGCAGGTTTACAGCCATGGATGTTGCCCAGCTGCAGAACTGTTTGAGATATTGAATCAGGCCTTGGCTATTTTAGGATTTAGGATTATTCTGGAAATTGATGAAGTCTTTACTTTCTTACCAATGCTAAAAGAAAGAACATTCCCACAGTCTTGTATGTGTATGCTTGTTCTGCATGATGCGTTAGGAAATTTGCTACTCCTTTCTCTAGTATTTCATCAGTCTGCCGATGTGCAAGTGTAATAAACCTGAGTTGAATGTCTGTCAGCACATAGAGTATTCCTGACACAAGAGACAGGGATGAAAGCATTGTGGAAGAATTGTAGCCTGAGGAACATTTCAGCCAGTCTACCTTGATTAGCTTTAAATGGCCTTGGCAAGTCTGAGGTGTAATCTGGAAACAAACTTGGAAGGCAGCAGGCGTGTGGAGAAGAAATCAGGATAAGAAGAGGATCTGTGGCCCACTTCGGAGAGGGAATACATACAGAGCTCAGAACATGAGCTGGGTTCTGAAAACAAACAAACAAGCACCGGAATGCTTTATTACTGCTTACCTTTATCCCAAGTCTTCAAAACACTCATAGTGTTGGTGTTCTGGTGCTTAATTTAGCTGATGGGTAAATTATAGTTAATGTTCTTCTGGTAGTAAGTGAACTAGAAATCACTGTTCTTGCTCTCTACTGCAAAATAACTGAAATAGTTCTGGCATTATGAAACTCACTTGATTGAAATAAAGTCTGATACTTAAGCTTTTAATGACTAAGGTAGTAAATGTCTTTGGTTCTGCAGTGGCTTCATAGCTTCTTCAAATTATTCATCAACTATTACAGCAGTATGGTGGAGTCAACATGACAGGAGGAATATGTTGTTGCTGTGTGTATATAAGCATACAGGCATATTTTGGTGTATATATATATAGGGATTTTGTCTGTGCATTCTCTATATTATATGTGTTACTGTTCATATTTTGGCATATTACATAACAGTTTGGACAGGGCTTGGATTAAGTAAATGAAGTCCTGATCTTACTGTTGTGAACTGCCTTACCTTGGTATGGTGTGAATTATGAACCATGATGAGTCTCTCTTTTCAATTAACTGGACTGAACTGTTTTTTTCTGAAGTGCACCACATGGGTTTAGGCTAGCTTTTCTGTTCCAGTGAATGAAAATCTGCCTTTGTATATACACAGACGAAGTAAGGAATCCATGTGCATGAAGGGGAGTAAGATCGGTACACCAGGTGAGACCAGCTTGGAGACATGATGCTGCTTGCAGATTTGCTATGCCAGAATCAGGCTGAAGGTGCAAGCTTGCCTCTCCCAGTTGCAGTTCTTTGCTAGCTGACTGCGTTCTGCAGAGCTAATCAATCTGCACTGGGCCTATTTAGTGTTACAGTTCAGTCCTTCATTGTAGCTTATCTGCTGGTAGTGGTGTGCTGTTGGATCAAGGTCCCTCAGCTCTCTTCCCCTTGAGCTATTTCCTCCTTGCCTGCATCAGTGACGGAGCAATGACTGAGGAAGGAGCTCCCTCTTCCTGCACCTTGAGCCCTTTTTGATACGTGGTGTGTGCTACAGACACTTTCTGACAGCACGCTGTTTTTGAAGGCAGTCTTTTTCATCTACTGTTCACGTGATGGAGGGGTAATTTTTTCTGAGCACTAATGAAGCTGAACACAGTTTTAGAATCATAGAATCGTAGAATAGTTAGGGTCGGAAAGGACCTTAAGATCATCTAGTTCCACCCCCCCTGCCAAGGGGGGTTTTCTCTATTATACTTTTATTTTCTTTTCCTAAGAACATATTTCAGTTACATCTTTAAGTCAGTCCCTGATGCCCAGTGTAGGTTTTGCTTTCCAGCTATGTAGAATTTGGGATTTTTCCAGGAGCATAGCTATCTGTAAAGTACAGGCTCTGACTTCTTTAAGAGATGCTTTGTAATTGTCTTTACGGGATTCAGGGACATCACACCTTATTAGTGGTTTTACTTCCCCTGCCTGAAGGCTGAAAATGTTTTTCTCAAGTTCATCAAAACTAGAACATGACAAGGCAGTGACTTTTTTAGTATATTCAGTAGTAATCAGTAAACAGATGCTTTCTCATACCCACTCATCATGTTTTGTGTATGCATTTTGGTTGTGTGGAGGCAGATTGCTGTCAAGTTAGAAGCTTCAACACCCTTAGTAGGATCTCTTTATTAGTATCTATTGATGGTAATTTGATCATACAGTATTAACTGATGGTGGGACTGAGTATTGGCTCTGGCAGTGTTAACTGGTTTTGTGAGTTGTGAGTTAGTTTGTTCCTCCAGCTGATACTAACTGGTATGTAGTTTGGCTGTGCATGATAAATAGCCAATGGTAAAATAGTTTTAGATTTCTATTCAATAATTTACATGAATAATTAGCATTACGTTTGCTATTTCACTTTCGTCTGTGAATCCTGCATCCTTTCTGTGCAGCAGAGCAGTTGTTGTACAGGAAAGGAGGCTGCCTGCTCTCCAGAACAGTCACAGACTAAAAGCTTTCCCTGGGAAGGTGGGGAATGTGGCTTGCAGCCTCTCAGGCTAAAGAGGAAATCGAATCTAGGTCTCCCACCACGTGGAAGAATTTTCGGATCTGCAGGCTATTACTAAAATACACACATCAACATAAGCATACCTTAGAAGAAAAACTTACCCAGCCACAGGATGTGTTGCACATACCCTGAGATAAGACCCTCAGCAAACTAGGTACAGAGCTGCTCAAAATGGGTGATTCAAGATACGCACACAGGAGGAGCATTAAGTGCTGAGGGAGCTTTAAGGTCTGGGAAGCAGAGGCTTATCACTGAGCAACTGTGACAATGTTGTTTTGGTTCTTGTTTGAGATGTATATGCAGAAACTCTTCCAAATAATATAAACATCTTTTACAGATGTTGGTGTATTCTAGTGCTGTGTTAAGGGTCACGCTAAAATCTGCATTTTTATAGTGTGAAATAAGGTGAAGAGTAACTAATTTAGATGACAAGAACTTTCCAGCAGCCATTCTGCACTCAGAGGTAGTTGAATGGTTCTCAACAGTTTGTTGAAATGTTATTTTCTGTGCGTCTGAGTACATCCATAGTTACAGTCCATGTATTTTATTGCTGTGTCTGATAAAAGTACAACATAATACAAATTATGCAGGCAGATTTTAAAACAACTGTGTGGGTTTTTTTTGCAAGTTTGATAATGTTTTATACCGTTGATTTAGACAGAATGGTGCTCTGAACAGTCACTTGCCATGGCCAAAGACACAGATAGGTTTTTGTGTGTAAAATCCATGGTCTGTATGTAGGACCAGCAGTTAAATGGATAGATGGATAGAAGTAAAAGGCCTTATAGTGACTTCTCTGTTGTAGAATACTATACATTATTCATGACACCAACCTGCCTTGGCATGCTTAAATGTATTTCTAGCATTTAACCTGAGATACATATCCAAATCCAGAATAACACAGCATCTACTAGTCTGATCCAAGCATATCTTAAGCCTCTCACATCTCTGTCAGTCTCTAGAGAGGAAGAATGTGAACAGCTAGCCTGAATGTTACTGGATTTGAAGTTTAATGGAGGAGAAAAAAAATCATCTTTGGCTGTTGCTTTGCTAATTCATTTTTATTCCAAATGGTAAACATGGTGGTAGATGTGAATGAAAAGCATCCAGAGTATAAATAATAAATGCTTCTTCCAGCTTCACAAAGCACTTTATGTTTTTGAAATGATGCCACTATTATTTTTGGTTTGCTTTTAAATGGATTACATTTGTATTACATTGTTACATAGTACTGTGCTTTCTGCTAGACTCTGCAAAGGTCTTTATCTGTGTTCATAAGTGTTGATTTTATATAATTGCTAGCATAAAACATCATATGCTGCTAATTAAACATGAACAAATGAAATGAATATTCAGGGAATTCTTGGCAATTTGTAGTGTTTCGTATGAGCTCAGCGCAGATGTTTAGGAGTTTCTCACTTCTTGACAAGTAATAGATGATTTTGTTCAAAATGTCTGAATTAGGAATATATTTATGTTTTTTCCTATGAGAATAATGTTTGTGAATTTATCTTACCTGAATTATAATTACTACATTAAATCCACACTAATGACAGCAATAAGTGAAATTAAAATACATCCCTTCTTCCATCCCCTGCTCAACACATTCCTAATCATACAATTGAAGATGTGTTGTGGCACTGGCTTCATCCCTTTGGGAGTCCTTTCTCAGCTCCAGTTTGGCTTCCTTAAGGTCTAAGGTTCATGTTAGTATATCTTAAGCAGAAGACAAAAATATAAGTTATCTATCCTTCAAAAGTTCCTTTGAAAATCACAGTATGAATCTTTATAAGCTTCCAGCTATCACTTAGGAGACAAACACTGACTTTTCTAACAGTGTAAAAGCTAATTCCTGTCAGAAAGCCACAAAGTGAAACCTTAAGAGCAAAGACTGAGTTAACCTTCGACTTTTTTGGCAACTCTTGTGGTATACTTTCTTTGCATAAATCTGCGAGTTGGTCAGTGGTGGAGGCAATTCACCTTTATGTTTCATAGTTGTGGTATCAGTATATAATGCTGAATATAGATACAGGGCATTCAGGTGAGATGGTATAGGGGGTCTGCAACATTTAAGAATAAAAACATGGGCATTACACATTTTAATAAAGGTGAAACCAGAATTGTTTTCACAAAGCAGTCAGTTTGTATGACTAGTCTTTCAAAAAGAGGTACCAGATGAGGACTGAAAACTAGTATTTATTGTCTGTCAGCACCCTGCTGAGATCCAGTTCAAAACAAAGCATGTAAAACCAAAGAAAAGTTTCTGTCCTGAACTGCTGTTTATTCTTTGGATGAAGTGAAAAGAGGCAAGAGACAAATGCTATGTTGAAGAATATTTTGTAGGAGTCATAAAGTAGCCAAGTTATATCATGCTTTAGATTTTGCATGGTTTCCCTTTTTAATGTGAATAAATCAATATACCGCTGTCTGCAGTTTCTTTCCTGAATTGTCTCTGGTTTAACACATGGATGAAATTCCAGTCAGAGCCAGGTGCCTTCATTTCCTGAAGGTGCGGTCATACAATACGACTCCAAATTAAATAGTATATGCAGATAGAAATTTGATAATGGCACATTAAAGATGATTGTTTAGTGGAGATAAATGGGTATTTGAGCCATCTGTATCACTGGAAGTGTGATTAAGGCAACTGCAAGAAGTTTTTCAAAGAAGGCAAGGCTTCGGCGATGAAGAGTCTTAGCTGTTAGAAGGCATTTGATATACAACTGTATGGTGAATTCAGAGCAGAGATTTGATCTCTGATTTGATTAAATTTCCTTTAAAAGAAAAAGGCTTCCTTCTCTCTTTTTTAGGTATAGGAAATTCTCATGAGAAACTGGTCATACTTAGACTGCAGACTGAGGTGCTTAGCTGCTCTTTTGCTGTATTTTCTGCTCTCTGGACATGTATTGCCTCAGGCTGTTCATTCTCAGCTCACCAAGTCATTACAGCTCTCACAATTTCTTATGCTTCTTTTGAGGGCAAATGTATTTGATCTCTACTTTGTGCAATGCAGTGTTCTGGTCCTGTTTCATCATCATGGGTTAAATTCTCTTCAGATTCCTTCAAATCCTCAAAGAGTCTTGACACTGCAGAACTTTTGCAGCGGAGCTGTATTGTGCACCAGGAGTGCATCCCTTGCTCTCTACAGGAGCCTTCTGTTTCCAGCATGGGGAGATCTGGACAAGTAGACAGCTCCCAGGCCATGTCTGAAGAGAGCTGAAGAGTAATTGCGGGAGTTTGCTGGAACCAAGTGGCAATTGTGGAATAAAAACTTGCAGTCAATAGATATAGACAATAAAAGAATAGTCACTGAATCTGTGAACTCATTTAGGATTTGGTTGAACAACAGCAGTAAATGGAAGCAGATGATAATCAGCTTCTCCACTGTTGGTGCACAGGGTATTGAATGAACATGTACTGCTTCTGTGCTGAGGAGACATACTGAGTTAGCAGCAGTGTTTGGCCAGCTTGGCTTTGATTTTATTACAAGTGTCAGGCGCTTGTGTCTAGACTGGTGCTTTGGCAGCTAATTGATCTCCAGCATTTGATATGCTAATTATTTCTTTCATAATATGCTAATATGTGTAACATGAAAAAACCACCTTTTAAATGTTACGAGAATATCTCAGAGGCATATTTGGAAATGGAAAATAAGACCTATAAATCTTGATTCATATCAGCAATATACAAATGACTGAGTGCTTATAGTTGTGGGGATTTAACTGAAAAATGTGAATGTTAAGATAGATATTGTTTAGTCATACAGTGACTGTACAGGGCATGTTTAACAGGCTCTACTGCACAGCCCAAACAGCTAGAAAATTGGTGTGGATTAGGGAATATACTTCTCTGATCAACAGACTTAATAGACCGTGGCAGCTCTTGTGCTTGCTACTACACGGGTGTTCTTTCTTGTGAGGTCAGTAATCTGAACATCATAGTTTTTTATCATATTTCCTGCAGTTAGAGAATGAAAAACTAATAGCGGAGGAGTGTAGTGGAGTCACCTCCCAGTTTGCCTTCAGTATAGCGCATACGTCTCTACATTAAGACTACTTCTCCAGGTAACCGAGTTACTTCCTGACTCTCTGTGAAGAGCCAGCTTTTGACTATTCAAAAGTAGATGTTAGTTGACTGCTTTCTGAGATGTGCTTGTATGCTCATTCTCCATTTTTTTCACTTCCCCTTTTTGGATTTTCTTCACACTCTGAGTATTTCTAAAATACAGTCTGATGTGTTTCAGTTACTAACTCTGTAGTTCCGTGTGTAATGATAACTGTACATGTTCTTCAATCCTTGAAAGAAAGGCACCATCAAGGAGAGTTTTCCTGCACGTTTTCTTTTGTCTGTCTCTGCTTTTACTTAATACATAAAACCGTAAGTCGTTTTGGAAGCTATCAAAGCAAGTCTGCGGAAGGATAACTATGGAGCAGTCTTCCTAGGACCTAGGCCAGAGCTGCAAGAAGACATTATTAATGCAGTACAGAGCCGGGGCAGACGCAGGACCCTTATGGACCTTTGGAGATCAGCCATGTTTGGCAATGGAACCATTTACTGTATTTAAATATTTTCAAAAGAAAACTGTGAGATTTTATTCTATACAGACGCTTTCCGTGTAGACTAATAGGCTGTCCCTGTGCCATTAAGTAGACAGTAATTAGGTTACCAATATGTACTTGAAGTTTTAAATAATAGGAAATATCTGATCTATGTTTGGCTTCAGTCCCTGACAGGAGATCAGATGAACACCTATCAAGTGTTATAAGTGCACGAGCAGATTCTACAACTGTTACTGGGAACAGAATCCATGTCTGCGGTAATAAGCTTATGTGTATGCTCAAAGCCCTAATCACATTCTTGTTGACTAGAGAGGACTTTGATTTTATCCACAGGGGTATAAGAAACTTGATTATTTAGCTCTGCAGACTAAACCAACCCAAATAAAAGCATCCCTCCATAAAAAGAGGAATGTTAGTGAACTGATTCCTGAAATTGAAGTAAATGGAGCTATATTTACTGAAGGCTGAAGCAGTAAGTCAGAATGCCTTCTTATGTCAAGAGTTGTTACGTACAGTTAAATTCATCCAACTACAAAATACTGCAGATGATGTAGAATCACAATAGTGTTCAAGGCACAGAGGGTTTTGTTTTTATACTGAAATTTAGTGTGTTATATTTAGTTTCACTTTGGGTTTCTTCAGTACTAATATAAAGCGAGTGACAAAGAAGAATTCCTCATCCTGACACAAGTGTAAGTGATGAAAGGATCTTGTCTCCTGTAAATAACACTCCTTCTTGTGCTAGCTTATTTTTCAAGCATTTTATTTTCTTCACTTGCAAAACTGATTTTTGGAAACAACAAGTACCTGCCGTCATGAATCCCCTTTCTTAAACTGGAGCTCTTAAGGGAATAATTTTAATTGACGTTGAAGGATAAAATGTATTTTTGCATGAAAACAAGGGCTACTTGATCTTATTTGTGGCCCTTTACTTCTAATTCAGGAAATTATTTCCTGGATGCACTCGAACCCTTCAGCAATAGACTTGAGAATACATCGTGGGATTTTTTATCTTTTAGCTGAAAGAATTGGCTCTTTTGGGGTTTCACTGATGAGGCTAAAACCTTTGCCACTTTCATCTATGTACATAATATATTACAAATGCCACATAAATTAATGTCTTAATATGTTTACATTACTCAAACATAGCACACAGAGGTGTTACTGATACAGGTTTAACCAGGGACAAACTTGGACTGATTAGGTTATTGAAATACAGCTTTAACCAGAGAAACAATCAAAACTTGTAAGTGACTTGGACAATGAAGTGTAGTGACTTCACTATAAAGAAATTCAGTATGCTTCAGAAATCTCACATGCAACTGAGTAGACTTTAAACAAATGTGTTTTGTGACTCTTTGAACACTGAGTTGAATTTATTTTAGCCTCTTGCATTTGCTTTCTATAAATATTCTAGACAACAGGATTTATGAGCGATAATGTTCACCAAAATAATCAGAGTATAACTTTTGTAAGCACAACACTATCCTCGATAAGGTACAGTATCCACACGGAAGATTTGATGCTATAAATTTCATTCTGTTGACAAGAAGAAAAACCCCATACCTTTGAAGAATTAAGTCAGATGAGTCAAATTTAAGAAGCTAAAAACTTGGAAGAAAATTCTAAAAATGACCCAATGAGTAAATCAGTGGGTATGAGGAGAGCTGACAGATAAATCATACTGCATAGTAAATGGTCAGAAAGAAAGAAATCACTAGGAAAGCATGAATTCCAGATAAGACTGTTAGGAAGAGTTTAGCAAATTAACAGAAGTATAAAGGGATTAACATGGAATTGAGTGGAATTAATTAAAAGGAATTAAACGTGGAAAATAGTTCTCCAGAAAGCTAATGTGCAAAATATATGCCCCCTTAATATGATATATATTGGCTTTCGAATATAAACATGCCCTATTAAAATTACACCAGGGATCTCATGGAGTCACGTCATTATGCTCACATGCAAGGTACTGTTTTCAAAGTGTTTGTTATGCAAGCAATACACTCACATTGCCAGTTAGATTAATGGTACTCAATAGATTAATTAGAGGCGGCCACTGCAGAACATTCAGTGCTTTCTGACAGCTTAGTAAGGCACCTTGGATGCATGACTTTGTATCCTGTGAAACAGATCATTCCAAAATAATTTTCTCATGTCCGATTTTTAAATAGTACTTGAATTTTTAAACCTCTCTGAACAAATGCTTCCAGATACTCTAGGCTAGGAGTTAAACAAATTAGAGGCTCTTTCTCTTGCCCAGTTGGAGCTACCTTACTTTTTTTATGATACACCTTTAAATTCATTCAGTGTCTGTTGAGAAATGTATGCAATATACTGAGTTATTTTTAGAAGACTGGAGTGCTTCTGAATGAATAGCTCTAGCTAAATTTTTATAAACCATTTTATAAACAGATGTATCTTACTAAAAGATCTAAGCTACGATTGCAGCTTAGGTGAAAGGATTTGCTGAGTTGGTTTTAAGACTAGGCAGCTTTGTCCTGTGGGGTGGTATCTTATGGCATACTAACTCAGGGACACGTACTCACATGAGTATTAACTGAGTTTGAGTACATTTCAGAGGTAGTACACCTCTCATTTTTACATAGTTCCTTTGTATGCTAATATCCCATTATTGGTACCTGTAATCTTTGAGCAATTGAAAATAAACATCTGCAATAATGAAAGCTGTGGCTCAGGTCCATAACATTGAAATGAGAGTGTACAGCTGCTAAGGCTCTAATTTTGAGCTGTGATATTTCATCTATATTACTAAATATATCATAAATTTTGCCCAACCTTCTTAGCAACCACAAAGAACTGTGCTGTAGATAAAAAGTCTTGGTGGCAGTTGCTTTTTAAGTGGTTCTTACTGCAGTAATCTACTTGTCATAATCTGGAGCCCTCTGCTTGCTGCTCAGCAATCAAAGTTACACTTAATATAAAGATCAAGCCATTTATTCAAAAATCCCAGTGCTGCAGCCAGCAGTGATATACAAATCTTGCTTTTACTGCAGGGAAGGAGGGAAAGTGTGGAGAGAATCTGATTTTGGAGTGAACCTTATTCACAAGATCTGCTTCCCTTTGTCTTGCTCTGGAGCACTGCTTAACATTTATTCTTACTCTAGTTTACTTTGTAGATCCTAAGCAATAAGAGTTTGTATCAAATCTATCTGGGAGAAAAAGAATAAACCATTTACAAATAACTAATTCCACACTTGAACTGTCTTTTTGACTAATCAGAAATATTACAACCTCTAACAAGAGTTCCTTAATCATCAGAAGAGAAGATGTTTAGTTTTCCCAGCAATTTAGTTTCATCACTGTTGCATTAACTCTATCTTCCAACTTGGAAAATGAAGGAACAGACTTGGTGACTGAGCCCAGTGAAGTGTGTTATAAAGCACAACTCTGAGTTGTAGCAGTGGCAAGTAAGTCAGACAAGATTTTAAGAACATTCCCCTTACTTTTTTCTTTATTTTAAAAATATTCCCTTTAGAGGCTTTCATTCATAAACAATATTTTACAGAAGTATGATAGGATGACACTAAAAATGAAATGTGGATGCAAATTAGTAACACTGCAGTCTGAAGTTTCTGGCACTCTGTAAAAGGTTAAAATATTCCTGCAGAAAAATAAGTATCAGTCATTTATTCACATATGAGGGAAGAGATTCTAAAATCTCCTAGTCTCAAGAATTTCACTCATCTTTTCTCAGCGTGGTGATGGTGCATCATGCTAGGCACATCTGTAACTTGTGGCACACTACTGTGCCTGCTGCCTTTGACTTCCAGGCTCAAACAGCCAAGTCCTCTTTCACCTCTGCTCTGAGTGAGTGCAGTCTCTGGCACGTCAACCCAGGATCAGGATTTGAACTTACATTTTTGGATTTGTAGTGTTTCCTTCAACAGCTCTGACACTAAGCCCTTTATCAGATCAAGCAACAGAAAAGAAATTCTTTGATTTCTTTGACTGTGGTAGCTCAATGGCTCTGTGTTGAACTATTAGCCATTGAGCCAGACTAAAATAGCGTCATACATAAGCTCACATGAGGTGGATAACTTCAAGTCATAATTTTTGGAAGGTATCTGGTTACAGTCATTTTACAAGCAGGAAGAAGCTAAAGTGATTCTCTCAGTCTCATCCTTAGAATTTTAATAGTCTATGAAATCATATTGTACTTCCAGAAACACAGATAAAAATTAGTGTGGTATATGCTTAATGATTCATACAGTTATTGAAATAAAGAGATGACTAAGGCTTTTAGCACTGTACAAACAGACTGATTGGATTTTGATGTGTAGACATCTAACTATTTTGAGAATTTATCTGTAAGTGCTCTAATTTATCTTTGTTTATCATCACTATTAATGTCTGGATAGTTTTGGGAGAGCTTTGATTTTGGTCAGTCGGTTTTTAATCACATCATTTAGAAGGGGTTTAGCTTCGTAAGAACTGCTGTGAAAGTGATCTTTAGTTAAACCTGTGAAGTGTGAAAATCATCTGTCAAAGCAGATGTACAACATGTCTACTGTTAATATCTCTTTGGCCTTTAATCCTATTTTTCCGGTTTGTGTGGGAACTGATGGTTAACTCAAGTTTCAGTCAAACTTAGATGAATAGGATTTTTTCCTCCCCACAGTCAGCTCATCAGACAATCAGTGATTTTTTCACACTATTCACAAACTCAGTAGACCTTTGTTCAGGCTGGTTCAAGCACAGCAAGGATGTGGAACTTGTTCTTTCATAGACTGAGCTTTTTTTCACAGCCTGAAGATTCAGGATTTATGGGCAAAATATTTCCCATTTTACTTGAAAATGAAATCTGTGTAATTTGCAACTGCAAATTTTGGACATACATTCTAAAATTAAAATATTGAAGGAGGACCTGTTTCACAAATTAATTACCTTAATGCAGTTAATTTCATAGAACTTGATAAACATTTAAATGCAAAGTATTGAATTTTTTTACGTTGCATTACTTCTATTTTGGTATATGTTTTCCACTGAACATCCATTGCTATGCAAAGAAAGATAGTCCATCATGTCATTTCATGGTGGAATACTGCGTGAAAGATACTGAACAAAGCAATTAAACATAAAACTACCAGTGAATTTAGATCTTAAAGACAGAAAATATATGGGGGTAATACCATTACAGTACTGAGTATTTGTATCTGATGTTGGTGGGGAGTTGGCTGGATAATATAAAACACATACAAAATGAACAGTCACTTTCCCAAAGATCTTGTCATCTTGAGTGCTGGAAAGGTAACAGGTTAAATCAAAATGAAACTGGGCAAGTGGCAGGATGGGTAAGGTAAATCTGTTATGAGCATTAAAATCAAAAAAGTTTATTTAGCTCTATCCTTCTGAAAATACGCTTGCAGCCTGGCCAAGTAGAGTCTGTTCAATCACAAGTACATGCAATTATAATCCGAAAAGATTTGGGCTGCTTAACTTTTCTCACATAGAAGTACCTCTTAGTGCAGATACACAAGGCATGAAATACACTATGCAGGCCAATAGTGGACCTGCTGTTGATTAGAGTAAAGCCAAAGTACTTCACAGTCTAACTGGCAGTGTACACAAACTGGTCTCCAGATTAACTGTGAAACCTGCAGCCTTGCCTTAGGTGTTTCGTCTGAAACGTACTTGGTGCAGAATCGCAGGTAAAACCACATAACCTTTCATTTTGTAATTTTCTTGTGTCAATCTTCCTCCATCTGTGTGCACTCTGGTTTCCTGCAAAAACCATTTCCACAGACAATGACTTTTTTTTTCCCCTGTCCTACCAGAACCCTATGGAGCCTCTCCATGGATTGTTACTTTGTCACACTCATTAGAACTTGAGATGAAACCTATTGAGGTGACTTAACATCATCTCAGAACACCAGGTGCTTTGGCATTTCACATGTCATATGAGTCAAGACATAATAGCATTTCTAATTGTCAGCCACAGAATGAAACACAAAAATAGTGAAAGAAGGAGGGAAATCCCTGTAGGGCGAACTCAAGGTTATCACTCCACTTCTGACAGAATTGAAAAACTAAGTGACATGAAAGACTGAGCTTCTTCTATCGTAATGTTCTCTAATGGAAAGGCAATGAAAGTTGTTCTGCTTTTGTCCTGGATTTCTAATCTCTCATGTATTCTTTTCTTTCTTTGTCACAAGGTGGGTACATTACATTCTATTCTGTGAATTCTAGTCCTAAATCCAAGGGTGTATTTCTGGCATGGTGACTTCAAAAATGTATTTAATTAAATATATATATATGTGCGTGTGTGTATGCATCAAGTACACACGTACAGTAATTTAAATGACTGATAGAAATGTGTATTTCTGGTTTACGCAACTTTATCATAGAAAGAAAACAGAACTTTCCAGTACTGTAATGACAGTGAACCAGCTGGTCAAAAGATACAATTTCCTGGCCAGCAAGAGGGAAAATATTCATCTGGTGCTGGACTTTAACGTTTGTATGACTGAAGGGATTTCAAGGGATTCCCATTAGCTTACTGACTTTAGAAACCCATCAAAGCAGGCCTAAATATGGACTGTAATAATTATCCATACTGTAGTATTTGGAGATGTAACAGGAGATAATTTATCCTGCTCCTGTGCAAAGCACTGAGACACCTGCAATGGAGTTTAATGACTGTGTATCACAGCTACTGCACTGAAAGCTATAGTCTGTGCGGGAAGTGCTGCTAATGGAGTTAGCAGAGAGGAAATGCATCTTGTGCTACGGAAAGAAGTGCAATATTAGGTCTGTTCACAGCAGCATCTTATTTTGCAAAAACGCCAAATTTAAGTGGACTAAGACTTTTGAAAAGAAATTTGAGCAATAAATATCCAGTTCTGAATCTGTAAGAGGATTTGATCAATTGCAATATATTTTATATATATGCAGAATTTAAAATATATTGACATGTATTTGGCATATCTCTAGCCAAATTCTGTGTTTTGTATTGCACTTGGGCAAAATTCTTTTAACTTCAGGGATATATGCATTACTAAGAATTGAGTAATAAAAGTAAAGGTCTCAGAGTTTGTTCTCCATGCAACTAACCTATTTCACATCTAGATGTATTTCTAAGCCTGACATTTTAGGCTAAATGTCTGTAGAGTACCAGGAAGATAATAGGTCCTGCAACAGCTGACCTGCAGTTTCACTGGTTGGTGATTAGTATCAGGCTGACAGGGAGCTCTTGTGTATTCCTGGAAAAGTCTCCTGTGCCTGTCCTTTAGTCACCAGCAGCATATGGGATCGCTAGAGGCAGTAAGTTCTCTTTTAAGTATCTGATGTTCTTTGAAACTTCCTGCAGTGGATCTCTCTAAGTTAGTTTTTGCAGTGCGTGCTTGTACAGTAAGTACTGTTTTCCTTCTGCTAGAAGGAAGATCATCCTAATTAACGATTCTCAGAAAAGTAATGTATCATTTAGATGATCTAGAGAAATCCTGAATTTATTCAGATCAATGGCAGAAATCCAGTTGACTTAAAGGGAATATATTTTTCATTTATGATTTTCATAGACCAGCCTAGGATATGGAAAGAAAAAAGGGAGTATGTCTCTTAACGATTGGTTTCTTCTAATATTCTGTCTGTATTTTGCACATGAAAGCTATAAGTGATGGGAATATTAAGAACATCTAAAGTATGTTGAACAAAATCCTCATGCTGCAATATCTCTGGACGCTGTGTCTTTTAACTTCTTTAGGCAAGTTTTGTATTTCTTTTCCTGTAATTGGTTGATTGCCTTTCTTCCCCCCTGCCCAATATTTGCCAGATATCAAGTTTCTTGAAACATGCTTAAAAAGGTTGGAGTTCATTTTTGTGGCACATCTCTAGTCAGTAGCCAGGAGACTTTTATGCACTCAGAAGCAAGTATTAAAGATTAAGAAAGAGTCTGTTCATATCCAATTACTTCAGCAAACATGTTAAGAATACTGAAGTTCAGCATTTCAAGCTTTATTGCTGGTGAATAGTTCTATAGTTTTGCTAGACTTGTATGATACAAGTGAAATTAATCTTTTTTGACAAAGTGATTCATGCTTAAGGAATTAGTCATTTATTCATTTATTTATTTAAGCTTCTGGCAGTTGTAAATGGCAGCCCTAGTAGCAGTTTCTTAAAAGCAAATGGATTAAATAAACTAGTATAACCTAGACCATATAAACACTACTCTGATACAAATAATAAGTATCAGGTAAGACCACATCCCATTGCGATTCACAGACATACAGGAATAGACAGTTTCTTTCTGGTGAGAGTTTAAAAGCTGAGAAAGGCTGGAGGGAAAAAGGGAATAATATGTTCATGTTCCAAACAGAGAAATGAGGTGCAAAGAAATTAAAGATTGTTTTTAAATGTCCCTAGGGCCAGGTTGTAACATCTGAGAAAGATGGGCAGTTAGCTGTTTTGACAATTTCACTAGGCAGTTAAGTCCTTAACTTCCATTGCAATAAGAACTGAATTTCTAAGTCACCTGTAAAAAGTATCTAAATCTGGATCTGCAGGTCTAGGCTAAGTTGAGCCTTTCAGATAATTAGGCCAGTGTTTTACATCTGAATAATAATGAATGGAACAAACCCAAAGTATCGACAAAATAAGAAGCCTGTCTTTAATCTAAAGTCTGTTGTACAAGGCCTTTCATGTACTTTAAAAATGAGGCACAGTCTCCTAATTTATTTAGAAGTTTTGCAAGATTGTGGTAGTGATGGTGGCCAGACAGAAGTGAGTTCTCTGTCAGATCTCCTGAATTCCAGTCCTTCATCCTAAATACAAAAATTTTATATATGTTGAGAATCCAAATGCATTTTCCGTACATATTGAAGTTCCAGTATTAGATACTACAGTTGTGCATCAAAGATAGAGAGATAGCAGCTAGCATGCAAATGCTGCTTCCAAAGAGAATAAAGCCCTTTTGAAGGCAGTAGAAACTGTCAAAGTTGAATTAAAAATTAAAAATCCATTCTGTGGGCTGCAGAGATGCGAATCTGCCTGACAGCCACAGAGCCAGAAGTATAACAGCCTCTCAAATGCACTAGTAAGTTATCTGTACTCGCTGGGCTTCCCCCTCTACCCCAATTGAGTTTTATGCCACAGTGAAATATAATCACTGTGCCTATGAACTGCTCTTCTTGGTCACAAGGGAAAAAAATATTCCTTTCTTTAAGCATCTCAAATTATCAACTATTCAGCTTGTTTTTGCCTTAACATGTAATATATGGGTGTATAAATTATAGACTTTCTCAAAAATTTAGTAATTTACGACTTACTATTTATGGTAATGTACTGCTGCATGCTAGTCTCTAAATGAAGATTGATATGCCTTCAACATGAGAAAAAAACACAGGCTGCAGTCACAAACAGCGTTTTGATAATTATTACATGCATTAGATTTAGGTTTCACAATCTGGAAGTGGGGTGAAGTGGGGTAATTTGTGGTGTTTGGTTGTTTTTCTTTTTTCTGAAAGCACTGAAGTACCACAGAAAATAATAAGGATGTTAAGAGGCGTCCCTGCGC
This sequence comes from Micropsitta keiensis, assembly GCA_034782935.1. Taxonomy (NCBI): domain Eukaryota; kingdom Metazoa; phylum Chordata; class Aves; order Psittaciformes; family Psittacidae; genus Micropsitta; species Micropsitta keiensis. The sequence goes on along the minus strand of JAVHNC010067378.1, from coordinate 2,317 downwards.
ATGGCAAGGGGGTTCAGAACTAGATGGTGTAAGGTCCTTTCCAACCCAAACCATTCCGTGATTCTAAGAACGATGGGTATTTCCTGCCTGTCTCCATGTTCGTCCACCCTTCCTCCGCATTTATGCCCCCACTGTGTGGTAACTGACATTTCTGAGTGTCTTTGTTGGGATTCTTTCCTGTTCTACTCACCTCCCCTGTCAAAAAGAAACAGTATAGTAATAAAGGACAATACTTCTGATGTCATGAGCAATTTACCACTGCATACCTTACAGAACTTCAGAAGGCAGATGTTTATTGCTTTCTGCTGCTTGTGTTACTTCTCAGCTTGCCTGAATAAGAGACTATGACAAAAATCTATCTATAATTAAGCAAAACCTTCAAGCTACACATTGCTTGAATTTAAAAAGAAGCAATACCTTTATCACTGTCATGCACTGAGTCAAAATTTGTTTGGGTACAGCTCTGAATTGTAAAGTTGGTTTTAAAATCAGGATCAGTTTTCTAGGTAGTATAAGGTTCTTTTTATAGGGTACCATCACGATTCCTATTATAGAGGATGGGATCAAGCAGTATAAAAGCAACAGACTGCTGTTGTCCTACAGTAGGGTGACAGGCCTTAAGGATAAGAAAAGAAAAAAAAAAGAAAATTAAAAAAAGAAAAAAAACCATTTTACAATGATTTTACTAAGTTTTTTCATGCTGCTTCCTGTGACATTCAGGAGAAATGACCTGTACAGATGTGACTGAATACTCTGATATGTTGACCAAAGATTTTGGTACATTATTGCATACAGACTTTAATATTTCTTGGACTTACGTGGACTGGAAAGACACTGTGATGACAGATCAGATGTCCCCAGTATACCTATATGGTCCTCCTCATTGCAGCATCCAGAATTTTAATCAGCAAAATGATTAAGCAGTGATATTCTGTGGATTTCAATGGGAGTTAAATGTCTAACCAGGAATTAGTCAGAGCCTCTGCATTTGACTGCATACTTCAGTTCCATTCAACCAGGAAGCAGAGCCATCTCTGGAGACCTGGTTTCCAGACAAAAGGAGTTCAGACAGAAATTCGAGCTTCCAGTAGCTTACTGAGCTCCCTCCGTCCTCTATATTCTCTCTCCTTGCTTAAGCAATATGAGCTGCATCTCTCACTTGCATGGCCAAAGAGTGTCTGTCTGCAGTCAGCTTTGATTAATGTGACTTTCAAACAGGACATTGCTGGAGGAGTTGAACAAATAAACTGGACTTCACAAAGCAATCAGATTTAACTATCACTGTGATACATGCTCCTTCAAACTTGCTAACTCATTCTGTAACAAAGCAGTTCATTCACATGGTGACCAAAAAAAAGCTAAAAATCTTTCTAATTATGTATTCCTTACTATTTTTATTGTTATTTAAAAAGTTACATATTTCATAGTAAGAGCTACTCACCCTATGGTAAAATGGCTTCAATTTCCGTAGATAAACTTTCTAAAAATTTAAAATTCTACTCCAGGGTTTTAGAGTCCTAACAGCAGCCTCTGCTGATGCATGAGGAAATTGTTTCTCTGTTTTCCTAGTAGAGGTAACAGTTCTCATTGCATATCCATAAGAAATTTGTAAGAACTGTTCAAGTTGGTGTTGGTAGGGCACTTGGAAAAAGATACAAGCCCTCAGAGATTATAAATTTATATTAACTGTATCAGTGTTAAAAATACTGGATAGCACAAACAATGTAGCTACACCTACAATGACCTTATGATCCAGCAACAGCCTTATGGTACTCTACAAAAATTTTTGAAGATTCTTCTCAAAATGTCCCTTTCCCTCCATCATAAATTTGAATACTGACCTATCGCTTGAACTGTATCTCATTTTTGTAATGACATCTTTTAGCTTAACTAGCTCAGTGGCCTAGGCCAGCAGAACCCAGGCCGTGTTTGAAGTGGTTTGAGGGTTAATACTGTTCCTGTACTTGTCCCTGCCTGGATCACATGGAGCTACCGTGTCCGGTTTTGACCCCCCCAGTACAAGGACCTTGACATGCTGGAGCGAGTCCATCAGAGGAGATCATGGGGATGGAGCCAGGCTCTGCGCTGCGGTATGTGGTGTGAGAGCAAGGGACAACGGGTATAAGCTAAAGCAGGAGAGGCTCAGACTGGACATGTGGAGCAGCGTTTTCCCCTTGCGGCCCTTGGGCCAGAGGCATAAACTGCCGGGTGGGCTCTGCAGCCACCTGCTCTGGCGGTTGCCAGGACCCGGCTGGACAAAGCGCTGGGACAGCGGTCCGGGTGCTGGGGTGACTCACGCATGGATGGCCTTGCAAAG
>JAVHNC010067232.1:0-11597 GCA_034782935.1 Micropsitta keiensis | reverse complement strand
AAATATCTTGTCCTGTAATAACACTGGTAAACATCCAGCCAGGATGTCTAGTTTTGTCTGCAGAAGCAGGGACATTACAATAGGTTTACTTCTCTGTGTTTCCTGATAGTCTCACTAAAAAGCCTGAACTGTAAATCTGTACAAATGACTAAAGTACTCCAAACACTGGGATACTAAAAAGGGTGGTGAGATTTCACCAGTGTCTTGTATAATAAGCATTTGAAAATAAAACTGTACTGAACTTCATTGTCCCAAACTGATTCTGGTTTTAAGCTTATAGCATGTAGACAAAAATACGTGAGAAAGCAATGCTGAGAGGCTCATAACCGGCATCATGTCAGCACAGAAAGGGAAAAACTACTTGTGTAAATTTCCATTTAAATACAGAACATTCACATAAATTTTCATTTCCCCCTCAGTAATCAGATATAGGAAACAAGTTAGCTGAGACAGTAAGAAGTTCAGTATTTAGAGTTATCTTGTTTAATTAGAAGCCTGGCTAAAGGCTGTTGATGTCTTTTGTTTGGTTTTCATTTTGCATTATATGCATGAACATATTGCAGGAAGACTGGAAGTGATACATAACAGCGTCATTAAATGTACATCAAACCCTGGTGTCTGAAAAAACATGGGTTTAACTACATTTTAAGATTTGAAGTTGGCAGAAAAGATACGATATGCATGACAAATACATGAAACCTGCCACCAAAGAGAAGCTGTATCTTCTTGTTAGCAGTAAAGTAACTTTAACACTTAAGTACTATTTGTAAACCTCCATAGCCACTCAATCACTTACACTAAGCATTACCTAAGACACTGCACTGATTTTCACAAATATTTAATAATAATTTTATGGAAGATTAATCCTAACCAAATGCAAGGAGATGAAGTCATAAAAAGTACTGATTCTTCACAAATTCTTATTCCAGTTAGTACAACTGTGGGTTATTGAAGTTCTTTGTAAAAAAAATACACTAAGTTCTGCATTATTTGCCATGTGGTTCTTTTAAGTTAAAATTTTAGTTTTCATTGGTTTCTTAACACTCCCAGAAGTTCAAGTGCAAATCTGTGCTATTTTGATAGATATTAGCTACGCACCATGCAGTTCAGATACAATTCCTGGGGACATATTCTGCATTTACTGGCAATTCCAGATGCTTTCTCAGCTAGTGCAAGCTTCCTTCTTTATCAGTACAGAAGAAGTAAGTGTAATACGCATTGCCCCATGTGCTACACATAGTTCACCATCCTTCTCAACTGGTTCCCCAATTTTAATGAGGATCTTAACTAACTGTGGTGCTTTTTGACTTTTTCTGCCTCTCTTCTTCCCTGATTATTGGATCATCAACTCTGTTCACAGTTTTGCTTACACCATGTTAAAAGCCCATTCTTTATTCCTCTGCATACCTTATTATGTTCTCAGCTCAGCTCTTTTGTTACTAACCCTTCTCCCACCCTTCTAAAACCAGCTGAGAAAATCAAGTTGTTGTCCATGATATCACTTTGACAGTATCTGCCTCTTTTTGCAGACATAGGCTTGCTTCAAGATGAAGGCCTTTGTTTTGATGATTGCTTCAAAGTACATGACATCTGAATAGCTGCTTTCACATTTAACTCTTCCATTCCTCAGCAGGACCCAATCTGACATCCCTTTTACTGCATTCCCTCTTAAATTCCTCTAGATTTCCTCAGTGAAGTGACTTATGCTCAGAATATGCTTACCAGTCTCATATATTGTGGCACTAGTTATTATTCAAGTGTCTTTGGACTTTAGGACCTCACTGCCTTTTTTTATTTCTCTTCTGCACATGGGAAAGGGAGAAAAAAAAGAATTCTAGCATTCTCCAAGGGAAACCATGCATTTAAGTTATTATATTATTATTGTAGCACTATTCTTCCTTTTTTTTATATATATATATGCTTTCTCTGCATTTTTATTTCATTTACTATGTTGTGTCACATGTGGACTGCATATTCCTGTGCCCAAAGGCCATATCTTCAATTTTAAGTAGTGTTACATAGTCTGCATACAGATAAGTAAGATAGTAATTAGGGTTTCATTTGTTTTGCACACAAACATTCTGCTCTACCACTACTTAAAATAAGGGAAGCTAAATTTGCTGACGGCTTCATTAATGGTACTACTTCTCTGACAGGAAACAATAGAAGCAAAGAAAGTCTCTCTATTTGCCATTTAAGATACTTCTAAGTTTGTACTGAAAAAAAAAAAAAAAAACCCAGGAAAAAACATTGACTAGACTGTAAATTCTTAGCTAAAACAATGTTAAACAACTGTGGCCAAATAACTGTGTTCTGCTGCAACAGCATTAACTACTACAGACTAAATTTAACTAAAACTTAATTAGGCCAGATTCATCTTCGTATAACTAGAAGAGAAATTATTTAACAGGTTCTGGTAGAATCTGGATGTAATTAATAAGTATGAAGTTTACCAGTCACACAAAATAAGCTGTTTATAAGGACTTTTTGGAAATTGAGAACACCAAGCAAACAGCTAATTTGTTAATATTAAAATATTAGGTTTTAACAGTGAAGCAGATTGGTATGCTCACACATGTATACGTACATATGTATCACAAGTCATCTTCACTGTATCTAGGCGACACACATTAGAATTAGGGATTTGCACAAAGCTCTATATAAAAAAAGTTTAGAGAGAGATCCAAACACTGCTGCAGTGGGCATGAGGAATGATTTACCCTACTGTTTCCACATCTTTTTTTCACTCATTTAGATTCACTGAGTCATTCATCCCAGCCTGCAAAGCAGAGTAAGAATAGCACAGAAGGCTGGAACAAGTTCTTCCACTTCTCAGCCGAGTCCTACTGGAATACCAGCAGCAAGCCCTGCGAGACGGGAGTGTGTGCCCTGGACCCAGCGCTTGTCTCCTGTTACAGCTGGAACAGCCCAGGCCTGTGTGGCTATTTCAATCATGGCAGCTGCTCCGGCTGCAGCTCCCAGACCCAGGCCATTACAGCTAGAAATAAAAGCAAAGAACTTTAAACATGCAAACATAAGACACCGACACCGTGGTGGCATCCAGACAAACTTCATTACAAGGTTCCTTTTATCCTTCTCTGATTGCAACTGAAATTGTTTTCATACAGAAAGATTGTTCTTGGGCTAAGTGCCTGCTTTGCATATATATGGCAGCACCACAGTCCAACTAAGAAGATAGGTGCTATAATTTTCCTACTACAGTCTTAGTTTTCTTTAGATTACTATATTGGCTCTACATATCATATATCAGACAGCTAAATCTAATGACAATTTATATTAATAACTGGTGATCACAAACCTACCTAATCTTCAGTTAAGTTCCCTCGTCTGCAAATCAATATAGAAAAATAACGTCTACTGTTTAGGTTTTAAACAAACAAAAGGACTGGTGAAGTTCAACTGTATAGAATGACCACACAAAGATTTTTCCAACTTTGAAGGCACAGGAACACAAAGCCCCCAGCAGATTTACTCACTTCTCTCTGAAGGATAGCGTCAGAAGGAAGGATTCATTTTCAAGCAGATTAAGAAACAAACTAACTACAACAGAACCACAGCATGACTAACAAAGGCAAACATCTTTTAGAAGTGGACAACTAAACATGTAAGATCATTTAATATAATCATTACTATAGAAAACAGCTGAACAGCAACATGACCCATTATTTTTATTCACATATGTTTGTCAAGTCTTAACAAATTTCAGAATAGCAACGGATTGTGGATTAGTTTATGTTCTTGGAAAACCTAAGTAAGGTTCTCTAACAAGGATGGTCTAGGAGTTTTGCTCCAAATATTTGTACCCATGCTCTCTGGTTGCAGAAATAAATCATTTCACTTTTAACAGAAACCAAGCCAAACTAAGTCTGATAAGGCAAAAGCAAGAGCAGTAGAATATGTTTAGTCAGTCGTTCCTGTCACTGAACTATGTTAACGCTTCTCACACCAGGTGAACCTGACCTTTGTGACTCATGCAGAGGGAAATGTACTTCATGCCATGAATGATGAGCTACAGATGACACTGCCAACACCCGATACTTTGATATTAAGTACTGCATTCTCTAATGTATAACTTAAGGAGCCCAATTAACATATATGACATACTATACTTAGAAGCATCTCAAAAAAAAAAGCCTCTTACCCATATTTTCTCACACCCATTCTGCTTACAACTCAAAATAGAAAAAGTATATATAGCAGAACAAAGAGTATAAATGGAGTATCAGCTTTTGGCTAAATGTAAGCTGCTGTGCCGCTACCTAACCCACTTGCTGGTAACAGTCAGTACAGCAGCTCAGAGGTTCACTATACCACTAACTGTGTCATTGTCTGCCATTTACTCCAACCCAGAAGGTTACCTTTCCACTAGTACTGCTTAACACAAATAATAGAATTATAATGCACCTCACAGGTTCAAGCAAGCACAGTATGTAACAAAACAGTCAAAGGGACCACAGGAAAAGCATTATGTTACACCACTGTTGAAAGAAAGATCATAAGGAAGTTTAATGTGTGGGATATCTGAACTAAAGTAAGTTTATATCAGGATAGTCAATTAAATCCAGTTTTGAAAGTGTGAAAAACAACGCATATCATAAACTGCAAGCTACTCATACACACTGTGAAGTTGTAAATGGATAACAGCCATCCAGTAAAGTGATTTGTGCATTGTTTTGGAAGTTCAGTTTAAAAGATTGCCCACTACCTCGTCTCAGAAACACAAGTTGTTCCACAAGCAGCAGACTACTGCCTTCTCCCATACCTCTTGCCCAACTCCCCCCCATCCCACAAAAGGGATGCCCAATTCTCCCCCACATCTCTTGCGCCACGCAAAGTGAACAGAAGACTAAATATACTGTGCTTTGTCCAGAACGGTGTATGCATCAGCATGCTTGCCAGGATCCCTACCCTGACTGGGCAGCCACTTCTAAACAAACAGAATTATCTGAGCTCAGTTCTGCTCTGTTTTCTCCTTGGGAAATCTCTACCTTGAAATGGTCTCCTCTATTCAGTTCTTAATTTGCATGAAAACAGTAGCAAATTAATCTCTGAAGAGATGTGAAAGATAGCATCTTTCACATATGGTGAAAACTGGCCAGCAGATTCAAAAGTTAATGGCGGAGATGGAAGGGTTCACAGAGGGCAGTGACAGTCTTCTGTGTCCGAAGTGCCTATTTTTTCCCTTCCTCTCTCACAGAAATAAGAAACAAAAGAAAAAAGGACATGAAGTACTGAAAGCTGTGGAAGGTAGACACTTCAAACCAAAACAATGTGCTTTTGCTGCAAACCCAAGAATGATGACTTGAAATAAAATGCAATCACCACCCAAAGACCTCGTGGTTTCCAAACTCAGGAGACTGAAGGAAAACAAGGAGAATAAAGGCCTTATCTAAATGACTGGGGTCTCATTCATTCTCACAAGACAGAACACAAAAATCTCCAAAACTGCTACCCACAACTATTCTTTCTTTCTCTCCTCCAGCACAAAAGCTTCATTCCACCACATAACTGCAAAGACATCTGACAAAGTTAACACACTATCTCTGGCTGTCTAACACGCCTTGGTTTTCATCTCACTGCAAACCAGATTGAATCCTTCATCCTTTCCAATCTCTCCCGTCCTGATAGCCTTTCTTCCTTCCTGGTCACACACCCAGCCCAACCTCACCTATCAGACTCCACTCCTGCTGCTCAGCCCAGCTTCCAGCTCTGCAACCACCAGCAGTAGGGTACCATCAGTAACGAAAATTTTAGGAAGAGCACAAGTTTTTAAATTGCAAAAATTTCATTTTAAAGCATTGATCATCACCTCAAGCTTCCCACTGCAAATTCCTGTAGCCAAGTTTGAGACACTAGGCTTCAACACACAAGCTTATCAGATTGATGTTCCCTGCCAAGTGTCTGTGTGTGTACTCCACACTACGTGCCCAGATGCATTGCCACATATTAATTTAAGTGTATCTCAAACAATCTTGCATTAGAATAGAAGGGAAAAAAAATCCTACTACTGTTGTATTATGAAAAACATGATCATTAAGCACTGAAACAGGACAGACTACCTAGACAGACTGTGAAATCCCTCTTCACTGGAGATTTTAGAGATGTTAGGCAAACACTGTTATCTGTACTTACGCAACCAGACCATGGAGGAAACAGAAATCGCTTCCAGCCTTACACTTCTGTGAATTTATGGTTCAGAGAAAGATAGAACCAAACCCAGAACAGTATCAACTCGAAAAGAAGGACCCCACAAAAATCAGTTTGAGTACTGAAACATTTGTGTTTGGAGAACAGTTCTTCTATTTTGCTTATTTTTAATTCAAATTCTAGCAGAGAAGTTCCACCAAGTATACAAGCTTAATAAAATAAATGCTTTAAACTGCTTGTAAGGTATGCACAGATGCCAGTCATACCCAACACCAAGGCTGTTTTATTCAGGGCATAAACACTTTGTTCCAAATGAAACTTTACACATCATTTACAGCCCTGGCTGGGAAAATCAGATTCTGCTCTGAAAATGACAGCACATATTCATGGCGCAGCCAGACTGAGTTCAAAACACAATATAGCTCCAGTGACAGTAAGCCACACACTCTATTGGTAGCAGTAAAACATTTCTGAAGAAACCTAACATACCAACATTCTCATCCCTCTGGGGAGAAAAGCAGGGGAAGGTGGTATCTGCCAAGCAAACAATGGCACCGAATATACAGACTATTGAGAAATACTTTAGGAACATAAAAAGGCGGGGACACAATGGCGTAATGGTCAACAGAAGGTTTTTTGGGGATCATAACACATGCTTAAAGAGATGCCACCAAAACAACCACTTTATACAAAGTTCACCATAAGAATTGTAAGAAAAACAGCTATGCTTCTGGTTTTGTCCATGGTGAAGTGAATTTTGCCTTCCTTCAACAGAGGATAGGCTGGCAATTTAGCCAACCTTGATTCCTTTGAGGGTAAAACCATTCATACTGAAGCGAGGTATCTATGCCATGTTTAAGGGTTTGAAATTTGGGCTCCTTGGCTATTGGATGAGTGCAGCTTCCATTTCCTCACAGGCTGTGCCTACACTGCACAGTGCAGTACAGAAGTACTGAGGTTTGTTTGGAAGCAGCTTAGACAAAATATCAGAGAGGTTCATACAGGTTGGTTTACCTAATGGAAAAAAGGCTCTTCTCAGTGGGGAAAATGGCTCTGTGCAGAATCCTGTGCTTTCAGAGCCACACTATTTCTTTACACAGCCATACAGTTAATGAAGCCCTAGTCTGGCATAAAGGCTGCACTTGTATGTGTGGTTATCCATTAAGCGTACCAGTCGTGCTCCTCAAGCAGTCTGTTTCCATCTGCTAGGCTAGGATTTCTGAGACAGCTCCCAAGTCAAACAGAAAAACAAGTTTAAATTTTAGATTGCATCTGAATGAGAAGTAGATGCTGGGGTGCAGATAGGTTAAAAAAAAACAAACCCAACAACCCTATGTAATATGCAAGATACAAAAAGTCAATTACTAATTCAAAACAGTGAGCTAGAAAATCCGAGTTGATTAGCCAAAGGAGGCTTTTTCTTCATGTCACACAATTCATATTTCAAATGAATTATGTTGAGATGCCAAAGTAACTTTAAGTGTCAAGGCAGAATTGGATAAAGATGCTTCAGTTCACTCATTTTAATTAATAATTAAAATATCATTAAAAAAAAAAATACTTCAACCTCTATCCAATTCCATTCACACTGAAAATCTTGAGGCCCCGCTGAACCACACACATAGAGACTTATGAAAAGATTCCCAAACATGAAAGCATATTCTGTTTGCTTTATTTTTCACTTCATACTTTCCGCAAACAATTTACACATTAGACTATGGAATGCTGTCTACCCTGGGTATGTATAAAGAAGGAAAAGTGGTTTAGTACTGCGTATCACACAAGGCAATCAAGTGAAACAGGGAAAGATTGTATCTTTAATATCAGGTCTACACAAACGCCCAAACAAAATTCTTTAGCAATACTGGGGAACAGCTGAAAGGTTCACCAACCATCGCTTCAGGTACAACCCTCACAAGTAACACTGAATTAATCTGAATCCTCTAAAATATAAAGGCACGTAAATATGTCTCGTAGTTCTAAAAGGAGTATCTAGAAAGAGGCATTTCAAGTAATTTGAAAAATAAAGAACAAAGTAGCAGAAACCATTTTTTTTCCCAATATAATTTTTTAACCCCCTCAAATATTTACCTAAAAGTAGTATTGGTATTCTTACTGTAGTGTTTCTCTTTACAACAGCTAATACATGATTTAAGTACAGCATTACCAGATAACTTGTTAAGAACTGGATTTTACGGAGGAAGCCAATAATACTTCCCCCTTAATAATCAGCAAATAATTCTGAATCCAGAGCCAGTTCTTTATTGTATCTCCAATTACAAATGTGAAGGAAGATCCACCTTCTTTCTTCATTTCTATTCCAGATTATGAGTCAAACTGTCATCTAAGCCTCACTGTTCAGATTATTTTTGTCATCATCTTTCTTTTCCTGCCCATAATAAAGCCCAGGTCTTTGTGGAGCTCTCCCCAGGGAGGTCCAGATACTCTCCTCCAGACAGAAACTTACAAACCTGTTATGAAAATACTATCCCCTCTGATGGCATGATTTTGCATTTATAAACACTCAATTCTATACACTGCTGAGATAAAGAATCCATTCACTAATCCGAAGTAAGAATTGATAGGGGTTTTCAAAGCTACAAAGGCAGCATTTTCACTCTGATGGGAGCATACAGTTCGTACTTTGGGGGAGGGGAAGAGAAGGAAGAGTGTTGGCTTTTTCATGAACATAAAAGGGCAGAATTACACATTAGTGTAGCTTCCCCATGTATAGACATATTTTCTTCTTAAATACAGTGTAAACTTAAAATCAACCATTAGTTACTTTAACTAAAGCTTAAATCATCCCTTTAATTACTTTTACAGAGGATTATGAGCAAAGTTTTTTAACATGTGAATTGTTAAAATTTCACAATTAAGAAATAAATCATAATGGGAAATTACATTCCTATTCACAAAACAACCAAATAATCTGGCATCATTAATACCCTTTTAACAAGGGAAAACCAGAACTGAAGCACCAGGAATACTGTTGCCAGGTCAGGATTGAGGTGAATTGGCAAAATCATGCAAATGGGGTCGTACTGCACCTGCCCAGCCCTTGGCCTGGTTCAAATCCCTGCTTGCTCCTTCAGGAACCATTCTCCTTCATCAGGGCAGAGATATCACCAACTCACCAGACTTTTCACAAAGGGGAAAAAAAGCCTACACTTGTTAAAAATCACATTTGAAAGAAGAGTTGAAATACTGGGCATTTTAATTAATATGTTCTTTAATACCGAGATTTTTGACCTTCAGAAGTCCCTTTCCCCGGAAAACAAAGGAGAAAAAAAAAAGGAAAGAGAAAAAGAAAAAAGAAACCACTCCTCAGAAACTACCACAGAGAGACGCTGCAGACATCAGTCTAAAATAATGGCAGTCAAAGGTCAGGATGATATTAGGCAGCATTAATCTTCTCATTTAAATATCTTCCTGAAAGAAACCTCTTAAAAAGCAAAGCAAGAACATCAGGAACTATCCAGTCAGAGTGATGAAGAAACTGCCTAAACATGCAGAATTTACAGGATTTTCCTAATAATGACACCAAGTACCTTCAACTTTGACAAATAATTCCAGTTTAAGAGCTCGCTGAAATGTAACGTGGAAACAGCCATCAGCTTGGTGGGTCATCTTAACAAGATGCAGCAATTTTCTTACAAAGATTCATTTATGAATTATGCACATTAGATTACAAAAAAAACCCCAAAACACTAGAAAAAAGGGCAAGCGCTGCAAATTAGACCCCAATTAGTAAAAAGACACCAAAGTCCTAAGAGTCTTCCAAAACTGCTGGGAAATTCACACTGCAAAGAGGAATGGGTATTAGTGCCTAACAAAGCTGGGTAACACTCAGAAGGCTCCAACATGCCAATCTTGTCACCATGACAGAAAACCAAAGGATGCCAGACCAATACACATCTCTCCTGCAGTATCACGGCCGAACATCCTACATAGCTGACACTGAGCTTCCGAGCAAAATTAAAAATAGGCTAGAGTGTCCAAAAATATGAATAAGGACGCTCTTACCATACATGCTTCCAACTTCTTTTTTAGAAAAAGAATACTCTTCAAGACCGTTCAACATTCCTCAACGGAGTCTTGTATTACTGTTCTGTAATCGCGACAGGAATACCCACATTTCTGCTTCAGATCCCTCTTCCAAGAAAAGGAAATGGTATAAAACTGCAGCACATGTTTCAGGCCCCTAAAAGCACCGATGCCGATAAAATTAAAAATGGCTGTGCCCAAAGATCCCACAGCGAAACGGGCACAGTTCTGCTCACGATTAAAATATATATTAAACATTCCTGCACTACCTTACAAAGGGCGAGGTATGCAAAACAAAAAGATTATATATTTTTCCAAAATTGAAATAAGTTCTTAGACAAGAGATGCAGATTTAGGCAAAGCATACGTCTTGAATGCGGGTCATTTACACAATAAAGCAGGTTTTATTCTCCGAGACGCCCAACATATATCGGGATTTCAAAAACTATCGGGCTGCAATAGATGCACAGCACTTTTTAAGGAGACCCAGATGTGCCCGAATACCAGCCGACCCCACCCCCATATCCCTCTGCCAAAATGGCCAGTTCGTTACACCCACTGGCTACTTACCAGCCGCAGTGCTGAGCAGCAGGGTGGCACTGGAGAGCAGGAGCACCAGCACAAGGTGCTGCAGTGAGGCAGTCATACCTGGGGAAGCCGGTGTTCGAGGCAGGACGAGGGAAAAAATTAAAAGAAATAAAAGAAAAGGGGGGTGGAAACCCGACGAGAGGGATTTCCTCCTTCTTTCGCACAGCCTTCCTCAACTCTCTCGGTTTACAATCCCGTCTGGAAGGGCAAATGGCAGATGAGAGGAGCCGTCTTCGCTCTTACTCCATTACACCCGCCTGCCTTCATGCCTGGGGAGTCGGCACGGCTCCGCGGATGCAAGGGAAGCGCCTGCTCCTGCCTCCCAGCCCCGAGGCATGTCCCCCCGCCGGGGAACGGCGGCACGCTCTCGACCGAGCTGGGAACCAGGCTTATTTCCCACGCAGCTTCACGATATCGAAGAAACAGCCCGGTTGAGAAGGAAACATATCCAGACGCGAGCCCGCGTCTACAGCAATGTCAGTCAGAGCAGCCCCCGCCGGCTGGCCGGGGCACGGTCACCACAGGCTCTACGGGCTCACGGAAAAGCCGCGTCCCATCCCGTTAAAGGTCTCTTGTCTTCTCGCCGCCCCTGCTCGCTGCCTCACGCTCCCGGGAAAGCGGCGGCGATGCCCTCAGTCCCTCCGAGGCGAGGCGCGACCGGCTCCGCTCTCACGGCGAGTGCTGCGGCTGCATCCCGGCCCATCTGCCTCCCGCGCCGGGCGGGCTCCACCGCGCGCCCCCCGCCACAGCAGCGACGCCACCGCCGGCCACCCCACCAAAGGTGGGGCCCGGAA
>JAVHNC010067150.1:15483-25567 GCA_034782935.1 Micropsitta keiensis | reverse complement strand
CCGATCTTATTTAAACTTTTAGATGTCACAACTGTGGGGTTCAACTTTCTCTCTCATAATTTAAATAATTTTACTTTTTCCAGGATTTGTTCTTATTTCACAGTGATAACAAATACTGCATTTTTATAAACAGCTATTATCTCTTTCTCTTAAAAAATAATTTTTATTGAGCAAAATATATGAAGAATTTGCAAGTAGAATATGGTTTCAAATGTTTCATGTCAGCTTTTACCTTGTCCTTCTTTATCCTTTAGCAGTTCATTTGGGTTTTGGGTCTTCAGTAACTGGCAGCATGCCATTGCTAAAGATAGAATGCAGATGCTTGGACCTGCACAATCAGCAGTAACAGGCTGGCCACCTTTCTCCCTTTGGAGGGGCAAAAGACACAGCACATCTGGGAAGCACCAGTGGGGTCCCTGGCTCCATCACACACAATATCCATGACACAAAACTCATTACTGGCCTTATGCAAGTGGGATAATTCAGAGGAATTTGCCTTTGCTTCTCATTTTGCTGAGATTGGGCTGCTGAGGGTTGCGCAGCAGCAAATCTTTCCTGGACATTGCTGCTCTCCACAACCTCCCAGCAATATAGAGCTGTAAAACCTGGTAGAGAGCTTGAGTCAAAATTTTGGTACTCACTTTCTCACCTACAGAAAAATGGTAAATGCACTGTTTCAGTGGATGGTAGACAGACCTGGGAGCAATTACACTCTCCAGTACGAAACATCTCACAACACTAATAAGGCTCAGTTTAGTGATATGGATTCAGTGGGAGACTGCATCTGACTCCAGTGGACTATAGAAAATACCCTAAATACAAAACATTATATTACCTTAGCTTTTCTTTTAAAATAGACTGCTAATATTGAGAATTATATAAATAGATAAATTCACTGTTCAACATAGTGGATATTTTATCACTATCCACAGTTCACCAGAGCTGTTCAGTGGTAAACATGCTTTAGAGAAGTAGAATATAATTAAGATTACTTAATTCTGGGAAACTCAACAGTACTTGGGTTATTTTGTTATTCTTAATATATTAATCTAATCCATCTGAGCTATGTTTCCTTATTCAGTCTTTATTAATAGTACCTTGTTTGCCTTTCTTCTGAAATTAATATGTATATTCCTGTAGGTTCAGCAACTTTATTTTCTCTAATGGTGGCTATTAGTCTTTCTTTAAGCATGATTTTACAAAAATCCAGATTCTGGATAGTTTTCTGCACTGTCTTTTGTAAATACAAAAGTATTGGAAGCTTTTATAGATTCTCCTTCAACATTTCATCAGTGATGATTATTCACATTTTAAGGACCAGCTTTGTTACAAGGTTGATCTGGATACACACTGATTATCTTACTAATTAATGCTGCAGAGAGCTATAGATAAGAAGGAAACAAATGAATGCCACTTCATTTCATACTCACTGAGTGGTAACAGCTTCAGTATGGTCCGTGCTATGTGAAAGCCATAAAGGGTTTCATAGCTAAATACAGTTAGCCCAACATGCCCAGCCATACACAGTTTTAATGGCAGAGAATAATTCAACTTTTTCAGCAGCTACACCTCCCTCTGGAAGATCCAAGGGGGCAAAAGCATGTCAGAAACTTCAGGAAAACTGTTTTCTCCCTTGCATTGTATGCAGAGCACAGGAAGACCTCTAGACCTTTACTGAGGTGGCCAAGGTTTGGTTTTTGTTTGTTTGGTTTTTTTTTTTTGTTTTGTTTTTTTTTGTTTTTTTTTTTTTTTTTTCCCAGAAACTCTTTATCCCTACATGAAGTACCATATGAAAGCTGCAGCATATGAGTTAACAGGGAAAAAAAAAAGAAGCCATCTATGTTACAGCACTGATGCAGTGTGCCATAGATCCTGAAACATATACTCTCCAAGCAGAATCCATACTAGCTCACAAAGTCCCTAAGCACATAGTATAGCAGGTTTATGACTGTTAAGAAAGCAAGGGTGGAAAACCAAGATGAGATCATAAAGGCAGGTATAAAATGAAAAAGATGAAAATGCTGAGCTGAATATATGCTGTGCTCATAAATGCAGTAGAGTCTCTATCACACGAAGTATCTTTATTTTGTCTTGATTTTAACATGAGGCTGTAACAGCTACTATGGTTTTGCATCATTTGTCAGAATGGTACAATTAACCTGAAAGCATTTACATCATTTTATCTTTGCAGACCTCACTGATATTATGTCTTTATTTTTCTCTTTCTCTCTAATAAAAGATTCCTGAATTTTCATTCTTGCTTTAATCTCTGAAAGAAATACCATATTCTCCATTCTGTTCATAAAAGCATAGTCCTGCCCTTTTAGGGTTGAATCCAATTTTCATTAAGGCAGCATAATGTTTTTATTTCTATGGGAACTGGATCAGACTTCCATAGCATAAACTAAATTAGCTATCACCTCATAGTATACACACTGTAAATTTGCAGGAGACTTCATGCATTCAGGCAGTTTGAAAGGTGAAGCTAACATAAACCATATTTAGTAGATGTAGTAAGAGCCTCTTACTTGAAATCCATTAAAATGATTTCATGTGAAAACAGCCTGGCTCCAAATCGTATCCAGGACATTTCAAAAAGTCAGTGATACATAGCCGGATCTCATACGACACCATGGAAGAGGGGGGAAAAAAGGGAAGATAAAAAAAGACATTTTAAGTACTTTCAAGACTCTAATTGTTCAAGATGACAGAAGCATTAGCTGTTAACGCAATCAGTGAAAAACATTATCTGTAGTGAGCAAAAGTTATTTTCTGGTTGTCCTTGTCTGAAAGAATTCTGCCTCTGTGTTTCTCCAGGAAATATTGGATAGCTTATGAATCTTCTAGGTAACAATAATTAATTGGAGATACTTAAAACCAAGAAATCCCTGGTGTGAGATAAGGTTTATTCAATTTTTTTTTAAAAAGAACTTGGTAGGCTTCACATCCCTCTTGGGTGATGACAATTATTCATGAATTCATGACATTACATTTATGAAACTGAAAGCTTATATGAATATGTTAAAATACCACTAGCCCCCTGAGATGAAACTCGTAAGTATAAATTGAAAAATAAAATATTACAGCATGTAAAGAATGATGAAGCATAACTGAATATGAAGAAATATCTTCTGGTCATTGACTACCATAAAAAGAATTACCGAAGTTGCTATAGCTCCACTGAACACATTGAAATACAGACATTTAAGGTTTTGATTATAACTTGGGGCATAATTGCTCGTATGTCTTCTTTTATATTTTACATGACCCATTTTGAAATACATATCCATTTTTATAATGGCAGTGTTGAAAATACAACTGCAAAAGAGATGAAGAGCTCTCAGATTTTTAAAGCAAACAGGATGTCATGTAGTATATATAATTTAATTCTGTTGATCAGAGAACAGAGATATCTAACTATTAATGTGTAATTAACTATTAATATGTTGAAAAAACCCCCAGATCTGTGGTAGGCTAAAGGCTCCAGATTCCAGGGCAAACAAAAACCTGAGCATAGGTTGGGTTACAAAAGCTTTAGTTAAGTAGAAGCTGTCTCATACTGATGAAGCAATATGGACTTGCTGGGTATTTCGATCAGAAAAAAAATCTGCCTTACTACTACAACCTTTTCATTCCTCAAATGCAGAGTTTTGATGAGGTTATATTACAAAACAGCCTCTGTATATGACAAATTGAGTAAACTTGCATCTTCCCTATTTTATACATAAGAATATAAAGTGGCCTCCTACAAAGAAGGTCAAGTGGTTTCACCTGAAGATGAAGAGCAGTGAAATAAAAATACTTCATCTCAATATCTGCTTCCCACATAGATCTCTGCACTTAGCTGTGGCAGAGCATATCTTTTCCTAGGCAAACTGTGTGGGGTATTCAAATTAAGAAAGCCCACAATTTGCTTTGTCTCTTTGTGTTTATAAGTTCATAAGCTTTTAAGTACAGTATTTTTCTTGTTTTTACAACATGCACGCTGACTGGGCTGGGAGTCCTTGTGACTGTTACGACAGCAGAGTTTAGGAGAGGCGTTTTTATTTGGAAAGACATGATAAATCCCTTTCCTGTGAACTTCTTCTAGAGATTGCTTAAGAATAATGAAGCAGAGCAAAACCAATTCAGAAAGATGTGTCATAGAAAAACATTGTCCAGTAGGATGTGATGAAATAACTAGAAAAAAAGAGTTTGAAATTTAACTTAGACATTTAGCTTAAGATATTTAACTAGTGATAAATTTTCAGAAAGTTTTCACTCCATGTATAATTAATCTGTAAAGTAAATACTATCCATGTACTTGGAAAACAGCAGATCTAACCAAGAAGTGTGTATCCAGTAGTATGTAAGTGCAGTGTTCTAGTTCCCCTGTATTTGCACTGCTTTATTTCAGCAGTTGCTGTCAAGTAAGTTTTTTTGTCTGAAGTAAAGTAATACTTCTTTTAATCTACAAAGGTACATAGTTTTTAGATGGCTTGGAAATTCTTATACCATATCATGGAAGATTTCTGTTGTTTTGACCTGTAAAACAGCAAAGTCATCAGCAATATTACCTACAACCTGAAATCGCTATGGGCAGACATATGCAAACCACAGTTATTTAATTTTATTCATTAGTTGAAAATGTAGTGAATAGTAGTGAAGAGTCATTGGTTTGAAGGATGAGATTTTATTACTTTAATCTATAAATGTGTCAGTTCACACTCAAGTTGGCATGAGCTAAAAAAATGTACAATTTGTCCTGACCAGGTAGAAATGTGATTTCTGTTCTATTCCGGAAGGACAAGTATTTCTATTCCTAAATGTTTTAGTTAAAAGGGCAAGGATTGAAGAGATTTGAAGATTGGACTCTTCTTTTTTCTCCATGGCTCCTCAGTCATCTTCTTACATCAAGGTTGTGGCTGACAGACAGCTCTCAGTAAGTGTTGAGTAAGTACTGCTCAGTTCTACCCAGACAGCCCCTTTTCTGGCGTTAGAGAAATGACTATGTGTACTGTACCTAACCTGATGCCTGTGAGAAAATAAAAGTGCAGTGGAGACTGTGTTTTGAAGAAGAAGGAGCCTATCATAGGAAGTTATTTAAGAAAGCAAAGCATAAATCAAACCACCTACTTGCATGGTGAGAAATATACTCAATCATGCTATCATAGATAAACAAAGAAAGGAGGTGAAATAGTAGGAGTGTCTGTCTGAATAATGAGAATTTTGAATATGCAGAAAAACTAGACTATTCTGAAGCAATGAGAAGAGATTTCAGAGCAGTTTATTTTCTCTTACTATCTCCAACATGCCGACAACACAAATAATACTGGGAAATGCAAACTGTGCTGCCAGATCTGTTCTTTATATTTATTCTGCTTGCTGTTTTTACGGAATGGAACATCTTGACTTTCCTGGATGTCTCAGCTTCAGTTTCTGTGACAGTTTTAAAACTGACATTCCTAAAAACCAGTATCACCTCAGTAAATGGAGGTAAGATACAGGAGGATTTAAAAGCAAAATATCAGAGCTGAACAGTGTTATAATTAGCTGAATTTAAAGTGATTTCTGGGTAGTCAATACATGAGTAATAAAGGAGAGCGCAAACGTCATTATAACAGATCTGACATGCAACATTTACCCCACCTCCTCCTGAATTTCAACCTGCTACAGATGTCTGGCTAGCCAAGGTTTTTCTGTGCAGACTCAACATCTGGTGTAAGCATGTAGAGGTGCCTAGGAATGTGATGTCATTGTGTGAGCTTCAGTATTTAGGGAAAATTAAGTAATTTTTTAAAAAACATAACCCCTAAAGCCCACATACAAATGAAAAAAGAAAGGAGTACCGTAAGCAAGCATTGAGACGGAATACAAGACAAAGTACACCTTCCTTCTAGCTTTATGGAAGGCTTCTTCTGCCTTTGTTCTGCTCTAGCTCTGGCAAATCTAAGCCAGGATTTACTAATCATCAGAAAATGGAAAAGAGTTGCTGAATAGAGTTAAAAGAAGATTCTCACATTTAAAACCTATGTTGATCTAATATACTCCAGGAAAAGCATTACTAGATAATTGAGCTCAAGCTGGGTTCCTTATATACTAGCACTTGCCTATCCAGCTGCATTTTACTTATTTACCCATCCCTTAAAGTGCAAGACACAGTAATTGTTACCACACCTTAGAAACTTTCCGCAGAAAGGTGTGGTCTATTGTCAGAATTACATCAGATCTCGAACTTGCATCTGCAGTGAGGAAGCAGTTAGAACCTGCCAGTAGCTACAGCAGAGAGAAGGAAGAATTTTTGAAGAAATTAGAATAAAAACTGCTGAAAGCTTGCCATAAATAACCCCCCTTTTTCTTTTATTCATAGAATCATTTAGGTTGGAAAAGACCCTTAAGATAATTTTCAGGTTTCTAAAAATGGTTTGTTTGGAGAACTGGAAATAGATGAGGAGAAGGGTGCTGGCATACCATCAGCTATTAACAGTATGCAGAGTATGTGTCTAAAAGGAAGATTTACGAATGCCTCAGGCAAAGCCATAAAGGATAGGAAAGTGTCTGGGAGACGACACAGCTCATGTGACTGGCAGTGATATGCAGTTTTCTGAAAGCTGGTTGCCAGGTTAAATTCTGGCTAGGCAGGGATAGACATTACCACTGCCAAAAAAGGTGGCAATTGGTTTGGACATGATATTATTAGATGCACATCTGAGAAGTTAAGGCATATATATAACTTAAATTTCACTTCTCTGCTTTACAGATTCATCCCAAATACATGAATTAGCATTGTTTAGTTCATGTCTGTTTTCTGACGTGTTTGTCAAATTAGGAAATGTTGGAGTGCACTGAAAAACAGTTGTTTTCCTAAAGTATCTTTAAAAAATCTTTAAAAGAGGTACCAGGTGTATACTGAAATGTTCTAAAGGGGAAAAATATTAAATCACTAGTCTGCTGAATTTATTGCACTGCTAGTTTTATCAGTAGATTTGCAATAAATCCACAGGCTTATATACAGAAACAGAACTGTGTTAGCATTCTGTGAGAAAAAGGCTATTTTAATCTGTTCATCCACTAAGGAGATAAAGCAGAATGTTATGTAAGCTTTGACATTATTAAAGGGACCTAATTCCTCCATACACTACTTTATTTCTTCCATTTTTCAGAAATGGAACAGTTTCTTAAATAATGACACAAATATTTTTCTTATCCGTGTTGGCTGGTCATGCAAATGAGGCAAGAGCATCTGTGAATGTTCTTTCCTGCCTCTCATTTCACTTAAGTTTGAATGGCTGATTTCAGGATTCTCTCAGAGATTATTACATTGCTGCCCTCAAGCAAGACATGCTTGCAGAACTTGTACAAATCAAAGGCTTCCAGTCTGAAAAGGCTCCTCAGTGATTTGATGTCTTGCAAAATCAGAGACAGACATGCACAGAATCTTCACACTTTCCTAAATAAACAGGCCACTTTACAGAAAATGGTGCTGTTACACCATTATGCCTCTCCCAGACAGTTAAAAAAAAAAAAACAACAAGTATTTTCTCTGGCAGCACCTGAGCTTTAGGCTTTTTTTTTCTTTCTTTCTTTTTCAATTTAGCAATTTTTTTGATTGATTCCTTTATATTCCCATCAACATCTACTCATACTGTATTTCATTGTGGTCTGGCCAACAATCTGGATATAGAGACAAAAATCTTTAAGTCTTATTTAACCAAGTTAGTAAGAAATGTATATTTTCATCCTGAAATGTGGGGTTGTCCCTGCAGTATATTACAGCAGCTTTGTCTCAAGACTTGGAAGTTTCTAGCTCTAAAGTTTTTAAATGCTACTTCATTGGCCTTGAGCACTGCTAGTTCTTCTCTGGATTTGCATATGGATGCAGGAAATAAAGATTAGCATGATTCATCTTTGTAAAACTATTTCAGATTAAGAGAGAAAAGAAGTTGCTACTGAGACATAGTCACCTGGAAGTCACAAAGAAAACAGAAATGTTACAATTCTTTTTTTTTTTGCTTTAATCTTATATGCCTTAATTATTAAACCTGTTCTCCATTTGATCTGTCCTTACATGAAAGCAAAAAACTTAAGTAGCAATAACATGACTATATTGAATAAAAACACTGTTGAAGAAATATGCTCTCTTTAGCATTACTTTCCAGATGGTTTGTTTCAGCATTTTCCTTAGATACTGATTCATTCTTGAGAACTGCAGACTTGAGAAAATGTTAATAATGCTAATCCTGATAACCTATTGATTAATCTATTGATAATCTTGATAATCTACTATCGTAATAGTAGATAGGCACATACAAAGTATCAAGGAAAGAAAATATACAGAATACCATACAAATCTGTAATCTTCATACTGCTATTTTTCAACTCATTGTTTATCGCTGCTCCTTCACTATAATGTACAAAGCTTAGCAGTACAGCAGTTATACAGATGGCAAAATTAACCAGCTATATATAAGGAATTTAACAGTTTAGCATCTTAAAAAAAAAATACGTTTTTAAATGTATCTTCTATTGAAACAATTTTCTATTTAAATTTAAATTTCCAGTAATTTCTTTCATGCACAGAACTGTCTCAAGAAAGATTCAAGCAATTCTGGAGTTCTTTCAATTCAAAGACCTTACAGATCATATAATTCATCCCTCATTCCTTTGTCTAACAAAAACAGCAGCTCAAGGAAGGTACATTTTGTTTTCTTGAGTATCTATCTTTATTTGAAAAACATGGTATTCATTCCACAAGCTACTTCCAGACAAAGTTGAGGCAATTCACCCAAAATAATGTTGGAAATTAACACAGGTACATATCTTACACCAACAAACACCTCAGGTTTGACTTTTATTTTAAACAAATAAATTGAAACCTAGTTTAGTTACTGAACAGCTCATTAGTGGTTGTGAGATCTATATCCCACATTCTGTCACTGACTTATTGAATGACTGTGGATGAACTGCTTTTACTTTTATTGCTGCTGTTTACCCATCTTTTCCCCTCTTTCTCATTCTGTTTAAGACTACAAAGACTCTTAATGTGTAGTCTGGGTTCTCAAACATATAAGGGCCCAACTTACATTCTAGTACTCTAATAATTTGACTTCAGAGAGAAAAAACAAATTTAATGAATTCCAATTCCCTCTCATTTGCCCAAGCCACCTGTTTTTGCTTCTGGCTGATCTCTTATTGGGCAAAAATACTGGTTTTGTATCTGTGATGTGAACTTGGTTAAAAATGGGGCCCCCATCACAAGAGGGATGTGGAGCTGCTTGAGCGAGTACAGAGGAGGGCCATGAAGATGATCGGAGGGCTGGAGCACCTCTCCTACAAAGACGGGCTGAGAGAGCTGGGCTTGTTCAGCCTGGAGAGAAAAGGCTCCAGGGAGACCTTAGCGCAGCATCTAGCGCCTAAAGGGTCTACAAAAAATCTGGAGAGGGACGTTTTACAAGGGCCTGTAATGACAGGATAAGGAGTAATGGTTTCAAACTGAAAGAAGGTAGATTCAGATTAGATACAAAGAAGTTCTTCCCTGCAACAGTGGTGAGGCCCTGCCACAGGTTGCCCAGAGAAGCTGTGGCTTCCCCATCCCTAGCAGTGTTCAAGGCCAGATTGGACAGGGCTTGGAGCAACCTGGTCTAGTGGAAGGGGCAGGGGGTTGGAACTAGATGAGCTTTAAGGTCCCTTCCAACGCAAACCATCTTATAACTCTACGAAAACTTGGGTATAAAATATAGTCCTCATTTCATGTCCTAAACTTCTACATAATCTTATAATCAAGTGCTAAACTTAAACTTATGTTAATTTCACTGTGAGATTCACATGAGTTATAGATAAGGTATACAAACAGAGATCAATGTATCAGAGATGTTGCTGACTTTATATTTCCAAACAAATTACATGTGATAATGAGATAGAAATTTTTATTTTCAGAGATTTTAACTAGGAAATTTCCCCAGGTGCTGGGAGGTGATATATTTGGCTCAAAACTATTCCTTTCCTGGATCTTCAAAAAGAATGTTTATAATTAGTGTATTTAGGTCTCTTTTCTTATATTCAGTTAGCTGAAGTTTAATGTTTTTTGTGCACTAATGGATGCTCC
>JAVHNC010066887.1:0-10417 GCA_034782935.1 Micropsitta keiensis | reverse complement strand
ATTCAGTTGCTTCATTTAGTTCTTTGTTGAATGAGAACTATCTATGGAATAATGGTTGTTCAGTTGGTTCAACACATTTATCCTTCAAGTCAGCAGACGATGTAACTGAATTTTATTTTAGCTTTGAATGCTCCTGCTTACTTTCTCCATAAAAGATCACTGTTTTGCAGTGGCCTTTGTTATGCCAAAAGGAAAAGGCCAATCAATTTGAATCAAGTGTGTCATATGAATTCTTGCCATAAATCCGCTGCAACCAGTGTAGTTAGCAGTGGTTACAAATGTGACCTACATATTTATTTATTTAGTTTTTGTCATACACATTCTGTAAACAATATTTGGAAAAAAGTCATTAAACAACTCAATATCAACATGGTAAGGTAACACTTCAGGCTTGAACTTACCTTATGTAAATTGATTTGTATATAGAGTCTGTGAATTTCTTTATGTAACAACTATTTGATGCCTTGATTCACCAATGTAGGGGTCACAAGTTAATATCTCAGTGCTGTTCAGTGGGGTTTTTTTCATTATTATTCCATTTCTGATTGTGAGGCTTAAAAATGATAGGATTTCTCTCTAAATTATGGTGTTGTGCTAGATGTGCAGAGACATATATGCATATATATGTATGTATAAATTTGTATGTATATTTTTACTGGCATCCCAGTACATGTCAGTTAACAGTAGGATCAAATATTTATTCGGTTTTGAGGATAGCATATCATGTGTCCTGGCTGCAAAGAGGCCATAGTCTGAAGTTCTTTGATATAACATTTCTAGTGTCTTTGCAATGGCTGAAAAAACATTCAGATTTCCATGAAATAATCATAATCTTCAAAAGAAGAGCTTTTACCAAAGAGCCTCTTATGCTGAAATGCTTTAATGAACAGCTAATTCAGTTCCTTTGAATTCAGTGTTACTGAGCTGCTTCTCTCCAGTTTTATGTAATCTGTATTATACGATTTGAAACAGCATGAGTATACAGACACCTTTATGGGACTGCTCCTGTAGCAGCAGGCAACTATGGTTAGTTTAGTGGGAACGACTGTCTTTAGGGCACTGTTTAAACTAGATTAACCTATACTCTTACCTAAAAACTCAGGTAGGACTTGCTGATAAATTCAGTTGACTACATTTATCTTTAAAATTAAAGGCTTCTTAACATTATGAATTTATTTCTAGAAGTTGCAGACTTCTGTTTACTTTATACAGTAATTAATTAGCCTGATTATAAACAGGAAACATTTTTTACGTCTTCTGATATCATAAAGCAATTTGCAAAGTCAGCATTACATAGTATAAAAATGTCAAACAGAAATCCATCTGTCTCTTGTAGTTCCCTGATCACCAGATGTGCTTGTTTCCCTGGTTTTCTTCTGGGGGGGAAAAAAATGTGACCTTCTTTTGTGCTAAAATATTTCATTGTTCAATTCCCTTTTTTCTTTTTTTTTAAGAGGTAATCATAGGCAGATCAAAAACTTGAAAGTGCATATATTGGACTGACATAAAACCTCTGAGGCAAAACACATCTATTTCTTCAGCTTAGTTTACGTACAGGCAAAATAAGTTAAATGTCTGAAATTTAGGTTCAGAGTTCACAGATTGTCCTTCACAGAAGAAATCAAATGAAAGCTCTCTGAATAACTCAAATCGTCAAACATATTTGGTGATGGATATCCTGAATTTAGCTGAAAAAGCTTGCCATTTGTGTTGGGATCTGGTTTGTATTAATGTAGATAGGCCGCCATCCTGGAAATGTCTTCCTGTATCAACAGCAGGATTTATTTGGGTAACCTGTGTTATGCTGTGGGCCTTCATAGTAATTGATTTCTGAGATCAACTCCACAAATACATCTATTGCAATTTGGTGTTACAGAACCAGACCTTTAGTGTACCAGTCCTCTTGAACAACTAGAAAAATACCTTCCCTGTAATTGAAAAACGGTTTACAAACACCAGTGACACTTCTTTCACAGCAGTTTCCAGCGGGACGTTCAGCCGCGCTTGTAAATCACCACTGTAATTTTAAGATGCAGGAAGATGTGCCTCTGTTAAGTGCAGCTGAGAAGTGGACGTGATCCTGCTACTGGGTTCCAGTGTAGGACCAAATTTACTGGGCCATTAATTTTGCTTTGCATCACTTCCTCAACACAAAGCAGACTTAATGCTACATTAACTGGCAGCCCAGTGATTCGCAGTGTGTTGGAGAATCCAGGTGGTGCAGCTCTGGTGAAATGGCTTGTGGAGTCCTTTCTCACAGTTCCAGTGTTGAGTGACAGAGGTGGGCAAAAGCAGGGGCAGATGAAGTTTTTATTTTTTTATTTTTTTTTTCTTAAACTCATAGCTTCCAAAATTCTGTGGTTAGGTAAGAATCTCAGCTTTCATTTAAAAATGAAAGTCTCAGAAGCCATAAAGTAAATCAAAAGAAAAACAGACAGACATTAATCTTGTGATGTTTGATCCAATTCTGTGTTTTGGGGAACTGTCTTCTGGTTTTTGAACACCTGGATTTGGCAAGGCTGCTATCATGCCTGGAACAACATGCCCACAATGTTTTCTTACTATCACTATTCCTCTGCCACTCCCTTTCAGGCATATGAACTAATTTGGACACAATATTTCAACACATTTTTTTGCATTGAAGGTGTCTCATAGCATACTATAAGCAGAAAGAACATCTCTAAAAGCCCAAATAAATAGCTGAATAATATGTTTTTCACAAATCAAATGATCCAAATCTTCAAATCTTCAGTAAAACAAAATGTTAAAAATTAATTCTTCTACTTACCTGCCTAAGCCTAAATTTAGGAGTCGGTGTTTCCAGAGATATAAGGATGGCACAACTGCTGTTCTAGTGGCTCTCATACTTTAATGAGTGCCTTGACAACATTAGGAAATTTACATTAGAAATGTCTTAGATGGTAGTACAGACAATACAGGAAAGAACTTACAGCTCATGATTTTGTACTGTGTATCAGCTTAAGGAGAGTAAAAAGCTGAGTGTATGTTTATTTAAATTAGTTAGACCCTGAATTCCCAGATCTGTTAGAACTAAATCCTAAAATGTGGTCTGGCAATCAGCAGTAAGTGAAGTAAACCAGGCATTTGCAGTTGTTTGCTGGGTCAGTATCCCATTAGAGGTGTCCTGCAGATTTGAGTCCTTTATATCTAAATATCCTGAAATTTACAAGTTAGTTACAATCCCAAAACAGAAAACAAAAATGCTGTGTAAGAACTTCAAATAGAGGAAAAGATGTTAAAATCCCAAATTTTTGAATGATGGGATCCCATTTGGTGTTTGCAAATGCATTGTATTAATGACCTAGGATTTAAAATAAAAGAAATAGCTTTAAAACTTTACAGTTTATCTTTGTATGAATTAAGGAAAATTTCAAAATACCTATTTTTCTGTTAAAATGCACTCCAGGGTCTTCTAATAAATTTTATTATTTACTGAACAGTCCAGTGTCACTCAGAAAAATTAAGCGCTATCAAGTATAGAAGTATTTAGGGATTTCTACAATTCTATGATTTCTTTAAATGTCTGTTATTCACCCAACAGACTGCAACTGCTTCTCTATCGTATTAATAATACCCAGGGATCTCTGTCAATAGTTACTCAGCTGTTTTGTATAATAAGATACTTGAATGCTAAGAATGCACTATCAGATTACGAGTGGAAGAATTATATGCACTCCGAATGGCTTTTAATGTGATAATACTGAAATACCTGGTTTAGTTCCTGATCTATTTTTTCTTTTGTGACTTGTCCTTTTACTTAAATACCTAAATGAAATGGTCAGTAAGACTAGAGAGCTCAGAATGTTAGTAATGAGATGTGGAGCCCTGTTCTTCTAGGTCACTGGCATGAATTTGACCCTGGTTAGTAACAACGGAGAGTCATTATCAGCTGGTGACTGCCTGGTGGCCTTACGACATACAAGCTGGTGGTTTCACTTTGTGTAATGACCCATGGCTGCATACATATACACACAGCCTTCAGTTAAAACATGTGCAAATAGCTTGGAAAATACCATGTATCTCATGATTGAACTTCAAAACTCAGGCTGAAAGGTCATTTGTGGTGGCAATTAAGAGTGACAGTCTTTATGACCTGTCAGCCACAGAGAACAAGGTACTCACCAGCATTCACAAAGGTCATTTGCTTCTGCTTGGACAATGGTGTGTACACATTTAAGGCAGAATACTACAAAATAATGGATAAGTACTAAATTAAATACAACACGAAGTTATGAAGCAAAGTCCTTACAGGTGTGGAGTCTGTGAGCAAAAAGGAGGGAAGCGAAAAGTAAAGAGGAAGAAAATCTGGGGGAAGATGTAGTGGAAAAGGGAAGACATGGAATGGCAAAATAGAGAACATAGAGAAATGTAAGACAGCAAATACACTGCTGGCCCATTCTTCCCAAACACCTGACCTCTTCTTGCACCTCCTTTTCAGAAGCAGTCTTCTTCCTGTGGATAAAAAGGCTTGTTGTACAAGAAGAAAAACTCATCACAGTATTTAAACACATTTTTCACTTTCAGCATGTGAAACATCCTGCTTTTTGAGCAGAGTGACTGTCATCCCTTACATTAGGTATTTGCTTATCTCCCTTCCCAAAGTGAAGCTTCATGATTATGCTGTGTAGATGAAGCTAAAGAGGTTGGCTATGATTATGGATGGTGGCTTTACTACAGCAGCCACAAGTATCATGATGACAGGGAATTAGCAAGGAGTAACAAAGAAATAAGATCACCACCGTCGTGATAGGAACTTTTGAGAGGGTTGTGTGGGTTTTTGGAGTAAACACAAGCTCGGGCAGGATTTTCTACAAACTGGTTCACCCATCTCTACAGTTACTGTTAAATATCTGTGACATACGTGAGCTGATTCAATGGTGAAAGGCTTAAAGATCAGGCTGGGCTGACATTTTTCTTGTAAGGCTCAATATCGTGAAATCATTTGAAGTGTAAAGAGCTGTAGAACTGGCTAGTTTCACATGTCATACTGATGCTGTTTGGCTTTGTAAAAGAAATGATACACTTTGACGCTCTAGGCCTGAAGCAAATACATAGCGTAGGACTTTCTGAGCATGGTGAGAGACCGTGAAGCAGCAGCATAGAGCACCAGGTAAGATCAAATTCCTAACTGTCTTCCATTTCCCTGTCACACTAGGTATGCTTAATAAAATGTTTTTGCAGTAGTGATTGGATGTGACTGCCACCTGCATGCTATGTAATGTGTATACTCTACAGTAAGAACATCTAGCAGCTGCAAAGATATAAGTAGTTTAAGCCTAGAATGCCTGGATGTTCTTAGGTGAGCTCACTACTTTCTAAGCTGAAAAAATGTTTAATCCCTGTGTCACTTTATATTATTTAGCCGTTAATTTTGTCAGTGGGTTGACAAAGGCACATAACCAGGGGCAGAATCTGGCCTATCATATTTAGTAGAATATGATTCCTCAACTAGAGACATAATAGCCTCACAAGGGCACATCTTCTGCTTTGTTTTTACATCTGAAATGTGAGAGATTAGGTCTTGTCCTGCAAGGCTGTAATTGTCAACTCTATGACAAACATGTGAGCTCAGTGCTGATGCATGATAACCCACAGATGGTAAGGCCACATTTTGTTTTAAGAACTTTAAACAAATAACTGACGGACAGCTTAGCAATATATTCTTGTCTGACATTTCTGGCTGGCACTTAGAGGGAAAGCTGTTTGGAGCAGGAAATCATCTTTTATTTGATAATTACATGAGACCCTGTTCCTAATTAAAATTCTACTGAAAAAATATTATTACATTGTTTAATGATTTTTTAAACTTAGAATAGTGCAAACTCTGTAAGTAGCTTATATTAAACTCTGAGGCTTATTAGTACTTGTATAAAAGTATATTTCTCCTCTTTAATTCTCTTCTACTTTCCCATTTTGGTCTGCAGTCAAAGCTTCACTTATATTACCTCATTAACTTTGTCTCGTTCTGCAGAAGCAGTAGATGCTATTCTGCTCAAAGGCAAATCTTTATGCTGTAGTTAGCAGGGGACTGTTTGTATGTAGTTCTTCACTTCCTGCTCATTGTGTCTTTTGGTATTCTCACAATAAACTTGGCAAAGCTAAGGCTTATTACATATCAACTGTGTTTTTGTCTTTTACAGTCCTCCATTGCTAAATTAGAAAGCCAAGCTTCTTTTACAAATAGAAGAAGCATCTTGCTGCTTTCCAATAGGTAACCACAGATACTTCATACGTAACCATTGATTTTCTATCCAGGGATATGTAGGAAATCTTACAAAGAGCATGAGTAAGGACGCATCTAATAACATGTCAGACTTTTCCTATTTCCACACTTGAATGCTCAGTCCAGAATACTGATCCCTGCACCAGAGAACAACCACAGTTTACAAAGTCAATATATACTGTATGAAGTAGCTGTATAGTTATGATAGTTACCACAGGGAATGAAACCTAAAATTTTTAGATGCAAGCAGAGGGCATAGGCAGGATCTGACTTTTCTCTGAAGTAGGCTCAGCTAGAGGAAAAATATTGATTTTCACCACAGCCATCCTTCCTTCAAAAGTTATTTCATGTTTGAAAGGAATGTGTGAGGCTACAGAGGAAAAGAAAAAGGGTGATATTTTATCTTAATTTATAATTTTATTTTATTTACAGGATTCAGTTATTTTATGTTTGTTCTTTCTTATACAAAAACAAATAGAACAGAAAATTTTCTTTAACTGCAATGTTTGATGAATACTGCATTCGAAGTTATTAATTAGTATCAGTGGTCAGTCATGGCAGTCGTGCTTTCTTCCAAATAGGTGTTGCAGACATCAAACAAAAAAGGTAAAATAAATTAAACTTGAAAGGTTTAGTTTGTTTGTGTAAAGCACCCAGATGTTAACAAATTTCTCTGCTAAGTCTCTTGCAGGGTCTGAAACTGACTTTTCTAAGACTATGTGAAAACTGCCAGCTTCAGTTCATGAGGTCTTTGCAGACTAAAATCAATTGCTTGGTTTGAAACCCCTTTAGTCGATATTGGCTTTTGCTAGGAGAAGGGCTTCTGGGCTTGGTGGACCACTGGTCAGATGCAGAATGAGCTTGCTATTGGGCTTGGGTACTTCTGTGCAGAAATGCAGGTGCTGTGCTTTCAGATTGGGCAAATGAAAAGTGGAGAAGGATGCTGGGGAAGTAGATATGCACATTACATTCTTTATGCCCCCTGGAAAATCTGCTTTTGCCTGTGTTCCTACGCTCATTTTTTCAATGTTAGCAATTAACAGCTTGATACTCACAAGCATTCTGAAAAAGAAAAATGAAATAAAATCAGTTCAGAATGATAATGCTATATAAATTCTCATATTATGGCATTTACCTGAGATAATTACCTGGTTTTGAAAGATAGCCGGAGTCATTGTGTAATAAAAGAACTGGACACAATACCCAAATGAAAATATACCTGCATTGTAGTATATTTTGTCCATATGAATTCTAGTATTATTCCTGTCCCTTCTGAAAAAAAAAAAAAAAAAAAAAGAACCCAAACCTAAACTTTTTTTTTTTTTTTAATTTAAGCAGTTCCACTCACTGTTCTTTTTGCTCATTCTTCTGAAGAATTTCTGCCTGAAGCACAGTTACAGTACACTCATAAAACATATGAAGGTATCAGCATTCTCCAGTATCTAACCAGTCCAATCACTGCTGTGTGAACAGCTGAGAGTGCATTTTTTTAATATTTGCAACTAAAAATACTTCAGCTCTTAAATGTGCCCAGTTCTGCAAAGCCTCTCTGGCCAGGGCACCTCGCAAGAGCTCAGTGACATTCTAAACCTAGGAAGATTGCAGATTCAAAATCAAAATAGTGGGGATGTACTTCAGGGGGTAAAAACCCAAAGCAATAAATGAACTGTGAGAAAAGGAAAAAAAAGTCTTTTTTGATTTAGAAAGCAAAAGAACATGGTAACAAAAAACTACTAACTCTCAAAACACAGCTCTGTGTTTCTAAAAGAGTAATTCCTTATGCAGGAAATACCTGTGTAATTAACGTTTGCTAAAGCAAAAGCCCCAACCTGCATTCTTTGCCCATTCCAAACACTTGCTGACTTTATGCAAACAGAATTGCTCTAATAATGTCCTGCGTTTTTATAAGAATAAATGTAGAGCTTATACTAGTGTAAGGAAGCATGAACCTTACTAATACAGCACCTATATAAAGTTACTAACAGTCATGTAAGCATGGATTGTATCGTGCAACAAAAGATCATGAATGTTAACAGAAATTCAGTTGTGATTTCAATGATGGTCTTTGGCATCACTGCTAAGGAAGGTGGTCTGCAAACCCAATGAGTCCAGCAGAGGGTATTAGATGAACTAAACACAAGGTTATTCATACCTCAAACTCTGAAGTAAAACAATTCTGCCTGAACAGAATATATCAGTGTTTTTAGCCACGGATACATAAAGCACTTAATTCTTAATATTTAGAATATTAAATATTTGCATATCATTAGGTGGGTGAACAGTTTCTGTTTGTTCAGCTGTTATTAGTAATTACTGATTCTTAGAAACAAACATGCCAAATGTAACAGTACAGGAATATATATACTGAGACTGCCTCACAGAGCACTGCCACAGTAAGAGGTACACAAATAGAGATTCAGTACTTGAAGAGTAATTTTAGGCATGGCAGTTTATTAATCCTAAAATAAAGTAAAACTGAATGGAACAGTAAAGAAAAAATCTGGACATTTATTTATCTCATAATTTGAAATACCTTTTCTTATAATTTGTTCAATTTATAGAAACACTCTGTTTAAATGAAGTGGGTTTGTGTGTAGCTCATCTATACTTACTGTACCTTCTTACCAACACGAGATTTTTCAAAGATAGCCAGAAAAGGTCTTTCTCTTTGTTCTCAGGTAATTTTGTTTTGTGCTTACCACTGCAGTCTTGTTTGAACTGAAAGATGCATAGGTTGTAAGGTATAAGGTATAGAATAAGATTTTATATTTTCTGTATTACTCAACAGACAATTAAAGCACTAAATCAGCTCGTAAAAAAAAAAAAAAATCTAAAAGAATTTTACACAGGGTAAAAAATTGGTCCAGAATTTTTAGTTCTGCCCCCTCTGCCCCCTCCCAGGCCATTTTCTGTGGCCAGATGAAAAAATGACAGAGCAATGAGCCTCAAATGGAACTCTTAATTCTTCATAGAAGTTCATCACTGGAACAGTGCTGCTCCATATGCTGATACAGCCTGAGTGTGTATTAGTTCTTATCTACTCAGTTGTCCATTCCTCCAACAAATCCATCTCATTTCTCTTGCTTTGAAAGCTCTTGTATTTAAGACGAACCAAAATATGTAGACAGTCAGGCGTTTATAGTTCCTTCTTCAAACTAGCTCACAAAACACCTAGGACTGTGTCTTATCCATTAAATTATGAACAATGAGAATCCATGGCATGAAATTGCACTTTGTAGAGTTTCTTAGTGGAGGCAAAGAACTGAAATAGGAGAGGAAAACAGTTTCATTATTAAAACAACTGGAGTAACTACACTAGTCTTAAGATACTTAAAATAATCTGAAGATACTATTTCTATTCCAACATAAAATGTAAAAAGCCCCTTGTCTAGGAGCAAATCTGTTCCAGATTCACATGGCAAGCAACACTGTGTTCAGCTGTAGGGTAGGTTTCTGAGCCACAGTAATTTCAATGCCACAAGAAACTTAAGACTATAAAGGAACATAGGCCTGGCTAATTCACATCAGTGGTTCAAAGTACTGATGTCTATTACCAAAATTTGTAAATCAGTAAGTGATCAAGCAGCATGATCCATTTTTACAATTTTCCCATGAGCATTAATGATATTTGATGTTTTCTTAAAGTCTGCTCCTGCAGGCTAGTGAGTAGATGCAAACTTCAGCTTCCATCAAAAAAAAAGTTCTAACCTTTATGGTTAGAGATAAAACATGAAAACCTGAGCCAACTGAACCCTGGAGTATCAAAAACCAGAAGGCAAATAAGCGGAGCTCCAAATTTATTTATTTATTTTTTAAAGATCTGGCAAGCATCAAGCTAATCTTTTGATATTTGATGGACCACTTTATGCTTTTTAAACACCTGTAGTTAGCAATATTGAACTGGCACAGTATGAAACAGAAGAGCACTCCAAATATCATTGTACCAGATCCTGATTTTGCAAGTCGATAAACACCATCCAGAGGGAGCTTACGGCACTGTGCAAGTTTGAACTTTTATTTAATAGATGCAGTTTAATATTAATTATTTATTAAAATATAGTGTAAAATATTCCTTTTTTTTTCTTGTATAAAATTAAAGTAGTCCTTGTAATATGAAACCTGAGCACAACTCTCTAATTTAGCACAGCACACAATTATAGAGTTAAGCACATG
>JAVHNC010066796.1:21525-35452 GCA_034782935.1 Micropsitta keiensis | reverse complement strand
GCTGTGAAACACAAACTGGGGCTGAAGGAATGATTGGTGAGGATAGAAAGTGTTAAGTAGAGGCCCAGACTAGTTTCTCTTCATCAAAGCATTTTCCTGCGTGTATACACACACACACGTATGTCTACATTCAGGTGCTTTAATTGCTCCTATAGACCTCAAAACAGCCAAAGGAACATTTCTGGGACCAGGGATCCACTGGATTTCCTGGGAACCTGAGGCTAGAGGGCCAGGCACAGTTTCGCAGGAGATGCTGGGGATCAGCAGGTGGAACAGGCCTGACCAGATCCTTCCAGACAAGTAGGGAGGATCAGGTGTATATGTTTTGGGGCAGAAGAGCATCGTTGTTAACTACCTGGCTCTGTATCAGAAGCTGTGTAGAATGGAGCAGTTGAAGAAGTAGCAGAGGTATCAGTGCTATGCTGCACTTGAAACATTTTCAAAAGAGGGTGGAGAAAACATGGGAAATGAACCTCTTACCTGGGCTCGGGTAAGCTCTGGTGGCACTGTCCTCAGTTTTAGGACCTTCCTGTGGTCACTTGGGAACAAGGAGACACTCAACCATTCTCCTCAAGGGCCTTCTCTCCCTCAAGGCTCTTGTCCTTATCCTTGGGATTCCCGTTTTTGGGGGATGAGGTGGACTGGCTCTGTTACTGAACCTCCACTGCCTCAGGCACCTGCTCATCTTTCACACTCCAATCAGGTTTCCTGTAGCACAAGCAAGCCTTCCCTTCCCTGATGCTGGACTGGCCACTGGCAACCTCAGTCCTCTTGTAGGTCGTCTAAGGACAGCCAGGCTTGTCTCTGTGCCATTCCCTCAGTGCCCCTGCTGAAGCATCTCTGCAACAAGGATTCAGAAAGTGGCACCTTGCTGCAAAACAGCCTTGCTACCCAGAGCCCTGGCAGGACTAATACTGCTACCTCTATCTCTATCCAGTGTGGACGCCACTGGGCAAGACTGGATCAGGAAGAACGCTGTAT
Organism: Micropsitta keiensis; assembly: GCA_034782935.1. Taxonomy (NCBI): domain Eukaryota; kingdom Metazoa; phylum Chordata; class Aves; order Psittaciformes; family Psittacidae; genus Micropsitta; species Micropsitta keiensis. The sequence continues at coordinate 34,471 of JAVHNC010066796.1, read as the reverse complement.
ACATGGCATGGGATGCCTTGCTTTGGTAATAAGGTGCTGTCTTCGGAAAATCCAAAGTCTTTCAGTGATGCAGAAATCTAATACAAAACAGGAGGTCTCATTCAAAGAAAGGCAACCAAAGAAAGGCACATGCAGACATCAGCTGCAAAGCAAGGTTCAGTGCAGACCACCACAGCTTACAAAAGCCCTATGGAGGAAAACATTAAAAAGAAAGTGAATGCACAGGGCTGAAGAACTGCAGCCAGTGGAGGGCATGATCCTGGGTGCCAATAAGCAAAAGGTGTTGCAATAACTGTGGATATTTGGATTTGGACAGGCAATACTGGTCCAGTATAAAGTCTACTGACAGAAAGTTGATGCTCCGAAACTGGCAGAAGGGGTTTACACACAACTGGCATTTTGTATTGTAGGTTCAAGGTTTTTTTCACCACGTACTAGATGTGTTTGAGCTTTAACACATCATCACATCACACCCTCACAGTGTTGAAATATTCATATATACTTACATACATATGTACACATATACAAAACAAGAGGCATCCCCACACCAGAAGTCTGCATCCTCTGAAGACAGATACTGCAGCTGCCTAGTAATGCCTGGCAATTATCATCAGTAGATGGAAATACTCTCTTCTAGAAAAACAAGCAAACCTACATTTTGCAAGGAGAAAAATCCAATTGTGGAAATCAGTTTAAAGGATTTTTTTAATTAAAAGCATTGTAAGGTACAATAAAATACCTAGAGGCTTTGTTAGAAGGCCCTAGATACACGGTTTTCGACTATTTACTGCAAGGGAATGTGAGGAGCACTAATAAATACACCTCTGGAGAACCAAAAGCAACTTTCTGCAGCTTGGAAACTAACTTTGAACTGCAGAAACACAGGCAGCCACACCAGGAAGAAAGAAAGCATTTTATTTTATCTTCATTGTATGCACCCTATTTTGACAGATTTCAAGACTGTTTGGGGAAAAAATTGATTTGGTCTACCTGGATTCTCTGCCTTCATGTAGATGTGCCATTTACTTTTGCACTGACAAACATTTTGTCTGTTTCTGCTTCTTACTGTGATCCAGATGTGTAATGTGCGCACTACACTCTGAGTTTGATCCAGGTGAGAAGAAATAAGGAGCAGGTAGAGCTGCTGATGAAAGGGCTGCTAAAGATGATTGAGGGAGTACAAGGACATAAAGACAGTGATTTCTTTATAACAAAAGTTTCCAAGTTTAATTTGTGGACACTTCAATGTTTTCAGGTAAGAGGTTTCAGAATCTTGTAAATTGAATGTAAGCGCACTGACAGTAGGCTGGCTTGGTCTGCTTTGACAGATTCCTTAAGAAGTAGGCTGTAGGTTCACAGAGATACCTTGACCACAAATGGAAAACTTCTGCTTTACAAAATGCCTTCTTTACATGTAAGTGAGACAACCTAGGACAGATAGGAACATGCATACCACTAACTCCAGCTCAAGTTGCCACATGCCCAATTAAAAGGTAGCTAAGTTAGCTGCAAGATTGAAAGTTGAGTGCCACTGGCTCTCCCTGACAGCCTTGTGTGCTGCATAGGTTGAAGCTTGACTCAAGGGAGGATCTTTTGTGTGTAGATAGGATGGCGTTCAGGTCAGATTCACTACTAAAATGAAACTTTGGCACCTGGCCTTATTTTTTAAGGCTGATACTGTCACTACCTGCTCTTCTGTTTCACATTTTCTTTTACCAGAAACCTACTGAGAGGTTGGGGTGAAACTTTTCTAGGTCTCAGGGATTGTGGTTTCATGTAGGCTGCGTTTCTCTTCTCTTCTGGTGATGGATGGCAATCCAATTTCTATGTCACTTCTCCAGCGAAGCTGAGAAAATTATATATTCAGTAAAATTCATTCCTCAAGTAGTGTAGTTGAAGGGATCATGACCCTAAATTTATTCATTAGCTTAAATTGTCAACAATTTTCTGTAGCAATTGATTCCTTGACCCTCAAGTGCTCAGGAACTGTCAACATATGTAATGTGAGGTTAGCACTGACTGAATTACGGCAGTTATACTACCAGAGGGTTGCTTCTTTCTCTTGTACAGAAAGTGTCCACTGGTTTGAGAGTGACTTCCTACAGCTTACCATCAACTCCAACATCTGTCTCAAAATGGAAAACCAATGGAACCAGGAGTGTTCTCAAAGCAGGAAGATTATTTTCAAGTCTAAATCACTGATGAAATTACCTTTAGATCATAACAAACCATCACAATGGGAACTGTGAGCATGAAATCTTAAATTCAAATTCATAAATGATGACTTAAAGAGGAAAATGAGAAACATGAGTTCACTTGGACCTTATATGTCAGGGTGTCAGCAGGTGAACAGCTGATGAAAATATCCCAAGATTTTTCAAGCCAATTGGTTATGACCACCTTATTTAGACAGCAGGGCTGCTGGACAAAAGATTTCCTTTGTTCTGAAATTGATACACACTCTTCATTCCAATCTCACCCTCATGTGCACATTAGACAAAGGAAAAGCAGACACTGCGACTGTTGGGATACACAATAAGACCAATGGGTCAGTGTATTTAGAACCTTCTAAATACAGAGAGACATCCAGACAATTCTCCTGAGTCTAAGTTAGTCTGGCCCTGGTTAATTTGATTGGCACCATTCACCTTGTTTCCACAACTTGCTGGGAAGCTGTGTTCATCCTCTTCTACCCATCCTCTGAAATTTCTCTGCTCTCTGAAGTGCAGTGCTGGTGTACAAAGGGCATGAGTACAGACGTGGGTGCCTTTTCTGCAGCTGAAGTCTGTTCTTCCTCAGGCTATGGAACCACTTCATATATGGCAATAAAAGGCTGCAAACACTACATGTATTCTGACAGCTGTAAAACCGCATTTCAGAGATATAAAATTTTCGTAATTCATACATCTCTCCCTTCTTACATACACACATTTTGTCTTTTGATGGCAAAATGGGGCCTGCAGTCTATGTAAAAGCATTGATCACTAATGCTCTGTGGCAGGATAGCATATGACACATATTCAGTAAGTACACACGTATCTGCCCTCCTGGCGTACAGCGAATCAGAATTCTCAGGCAGGGATAAGGTTAAATTACTCTAATGGCAAAGGGAAAAACATCTTAAAGAGAACTAATCTAAAGTGATGTTTTGTCTCTTGCACAGTGAGAGGGATATTTAATTGCTGCACACAGAACGGCATGCTTTTCTGATCCAATAAAGGGAATAGCTTCCTTCTGACCAGAAAAATTCAGAATCCTTTCCCCAAGCAACACTCCCACTGAAGCAGACAGTTGCAGAAGGAAGATTTGGCCCTCACTGCATGCAGCAAATAACGCATCTAATTCTCTAAGCAAGGCAAGCACACATGAAGCAAGCAAGCCTCTCTCCAAGACTTAGTTGTTCTCTTAAGTTTCTAGAAATGTTGATGCTTTGGCATCATATAGGGCAGAAAGGTATGCAGATTTATGAGCAGTGTTTATGCCCAATGCTGGAAATAAATAGGAGAGTTTATAAAACCTCAGCAATTACATAAAAATATATGATTGCTAATGGCTCCTCTGTATATTTAGAGAAAGCATCTAACCATATTGTTTTAGATCTGACTATATTGTTAATGTATCAGTAAACAATGAGATAATATACATCATCTATAAAAAAAGAAAGTGCCTTGCACACAACATCTCCTTGCACAAAACACATTTGATTTATAGATCAAACAAATGAAGTTGCTTATATCCCCGCCTTAAGAGCAGTGTTTGCTTAAGGACATTGCTTGAGTAAAATATTAGAATGCAACCTAGAGCAAAGGTAAATATGTAGGACTAGATGGTCGTACATATTCTCCTTGCATATGAGAACTGACAGGGTGTGGGGACTTGATTCTCCCTGGGAGACCTAAACATTTTACATACTATGGTCATAGACGGATGGTTCATCTTGTCAATGCTAAGCCATGGAACTAGAGGTTAAGAATTGATTTCAGGTTTTCTCTACCTCTACCCGAGATAGCACATTAGAAAGAACACTTTTCTATTACATTTCTGGATGCATTAGACACTTGAAATTTAAAAATTTGCACTAATTAGTCTTTAAGTGCCTGATCATTAGAACAGAGAGCTATCACAGGACAGCCATCTAAATGAAGCTGCTGACAGAGAAGGAAAAGAAGGCTCTATCAGAAATTTTCTCTGTCATCCTCCTACTGGAAGGGTGTTTCAAAGTAAAGTAGGTTGTTTTTTTACTTTCACTACAGCAAAAGATGAAGGTCCATTTACTCAGATGCTTTATCCTTCACCACAGGTAGAAAATAATGTTCCTCCCAATTCCAGGACTCTGTGCTTTCTTGTTCATCCCCAGACGTTCAGGTATGATCTGGGGATGCTCAGCTAACAGGTTTCCTGGTAAATATTTCCTTTACAATAATTTCCTGAAATACACGAACCAAAGATCAACCTGGAAGGAACACTGAAGATTCTGTCCTGTAATAGCCACAGGGAACAGAATTTTTATTTCAGTGGCTCCTAGCTGCTTTCAGGAGCTCTATACTTGCTATAAACGTATTACAAGATAAAGCTGCACATGACTTGTTACCATAAGGATTTAGCACTCCTATTAAATTATCTGCTAATTTAATCCAACCACCTGGAGCAGATGCCAGGACTTGTTCTGAACATCTGGGGTAGACCCAGCTGTAGGACCTGACTTGCATTCAGGCTTAATGGTCTGGATTAGCACCAAAGAAGTGCCTAGATCTGCCAACAGCAGCAGCTCCCAGTTGTCTGCAACAGGGGATGAATGAAAGAGGCATTTTGAAAAGTAAATACAAAAAAGTCCCTTCGCAAGGTGAGGAGCAAGAGGTCTGAACTAGGAGAGAGCAGCAACAATGTCCTTCCCTGCAGCACACCTGTGTCTCTCCAGGAAGGTGATCCAGGAGCAAGGTCCCTTGCAGTTGCCATCCCCAGGCTGAGCTGAGTCTCATCACTGGCTTTGGTGGATGTCCATGGCCAGGCAGAAGCCATCCCAGCTGTGGGGTTGGGAACAAGTTCTGGGTGATGCCCCAGGCACCCATCCACCACAGGCTCATTTAACAGGCAATGGGCACTTGAGATTATGGGTTATCAGACTTCACAGAATGCTGAATCACACCTCAGAGGCATTTTCTATCACCATGGGTCTTATAAGGCAGTAACAATAGGTTTTTGCTCACATAAAAACATAGGGCTTCAGTCTGGAGGGCATCCCTACCACAGAGGGCTGGTACCTGTGCTGTGTGAGGATCTGCAGGCTCACTTTAACTCAGGTATGGAGTTTGATGAAGAGTGACTTTACCCCTAGGCTCTTCTCACTATCCCCCACAGTACATTAGCATATGAAAGAAGAGTGAAGAAGAGGTCCTGGAAAGCCAGAAGAGATTGTTTAAGAGGCTATGCAGCCTCTTTAGGAGGGCATGGAGAAATTAATGCATGAATATTTCCCATCAGATAACAAAGTCAATCTGGCTGTTGAAAAGTCCAGTTCCTAAACATTAAAGGCATTCACAATTGCAGGCAGTTTTGCCAGCACTTCACAGATGCAAGTAGCTGCTCACCTACATGAACAAATGCAGAATTGGAGCCCTTGTCCTCTTCACAAACAGAACCATATGAAGCCTGGCATATGCTCATTTTGTCAGCGTTTGCAACAACTTGCCCAGTACAAGGAAATGTTTGGCAGCAAATTTGCTTGTCTTTTGTACCCTACACTGGGTCCCAGTTTCTCTGTAAGATCCCTTTTTTTCTTGAGTTTTCATGCAGCACCATCCTTAATTTAGGCAAGAGTTTTCATAAGGAAAGAGAGGGTTTATCTGGAAATCTCAGTAAAATCAGTGCCCTTCAAGCAGCATATGTGAAGTGGGGAAAGCAGTGGGGCAGGAAGGAAGGGCAGTTCTTTGCCCTTCAGAGGCACAGCAGTGAGGGGCAGGGAAGACTGGGGAGGTGCTGCTTTAAATCCCTGTGCTGCAGCCACATGTGAAATTGCTCAGGTGCTACATTCACTCCCCAGCACTTTCTGTTCCCTGCTTGTGGTAAGTGGGGGCTGTTTCCTTCACTAAGGTACACCCCGGCAAAACAAAGCACAGGGCACAGGCAAGCTGGGGTCTGCCAAAAAAGCTGAAGGCACCAGCTAGCACAGAGGTCGCACCAGCCCATTGTATAAAAAGAACATGAAGATCTCTGAGAAATCTCCTAGATCCTGCTCCCCCAGAACACAACACCCTGTTTGGCCAATTTCTGTTTCATGCAATCACCTTCTAGTTCATTTTAATACATGGAGGCTTTTCACATGTGTTCTTAAATAAAAGATCCATGGCTGTATATAAGCAGCCCTCATCAGGTGCCTGCCTGGTAGACCAGAACTCCTTGATGTTTAAAAGAATATTAAAAGCAGCAGCTCTAATGGAGCTGATTATCATAAACGCTCAGGCCTTAAAATCCTGACAAAAACACTTGACAATTAAGCAGCTCACACTGTGCCACTCTACGGTCTGATTGTTTTATTGGTGTTTTCTTTCATTTCTAGTGAAACTGTTCTTTGAACTATAGGTAATTTTATACAATCTGTTATTTACCACAAATGCAGCCTCTAGACCCAGATAAAGTCCACCTGATGTTTCTTACTGGTTTCACTTGCACTTGTATATTAATACCTTGGGGACTCATTTAAAACTTTTCTTAGTAGGATATCCGCACTGGTATTGCTCAGCTTAAAATTAAAAAAGCATTTGAGATTAAACTGCCTATCTTTTAAACTGGCTCCCCTGGAATAATGTTCAAAGATCCTTAATAAGACTGTAACACAGCAAAAGGTTGTAAAATACTCCATTCAAGGGTTGTGCATGGAGACTGCTACCAAATCACAGCCTCTGTAATTAAAGCTGACAGCTGTGCGTTGTGTTTGCATACCGACTTAGGATGAATAAATATTTCTGTGGAGAATGACTCTTATTCTGCTTTCCTGTGCCACTCTCCCGGGCTTGTTCCCTTTCCTTTCAGCCAGTCTTGTATGCCTCCTTCTTACCCCCTGCTGGATGATTTTTCAAGCAGCCACCCTGCATGAGGAAAATCTGAGCAACCAGTGAGAAAGAGTAGGAGAGCCATGTGCTCTTCAGCCAGAAAGGGGAGAAGAACATTACTAAAACATAAGGACCAGATAACAGCTACATGAGGTTCTGCTCTCAGGAGAGGATTGGCTTCATCTAAATTTATCCATCTAGAAGTTGCTGCCTTCTCTAAAGTAGTCAGCCAGTGTCCTTCTGCAGCCAGTGGGGAGAGACAAAGCACAGCCCAAGAAGGATTCCTGTGCAACAGATGTATAAACATAGTGGGAAGATTCCTCACTTCCAAAGATGTTTATGTCTCCCCACTGATTTAGAAGAAGACTTGTTTTAAGTGCCCCAGGGTACGACTATGGACACAAAGCTGGAAGTACCCCTGTTGTCATGCTGGTTAAGGTTCCCTTACAGTGTCTCTGATGTATTTGCTTGTGGGACAGGTCCAACCATCCTCCTCAGAGGGCAGTGAAAGAACAGAGAGAGCAGTAAGGGTGGACATTAAACCAGTGTGCAGCACCACTGGATTTGTACTTGTGCAGATCACAAAAGTCACTTTACCTGTAGCCTACTTCAAAAGCTAAGGAAGCCAATGGGCGTGTGACCATACTGCTGCAGTCTTCTCAGTCACCCATGAGTTCAGTGCACTGTGTGAATTCTCTTAGCCATTGATGTAAAGGTCAAAGTGAAAGTAAATTGTCCTTTTTTTCTGCACCAGCTTGCATTTCCCATGCTCAGGATGGTGTTACCACAGCCAAAGGAAAGGAAACGGAGCAAGCATCTATAGCCCAATCCTTGCTTTTCTCCTGCAAAGCTCTGCCCACTCTTCCCCAGCTGCCAGAGCAATTTATTATCTCCCTTTTCCTGTGGCCTCTGGGCTGTATAGTTGAGGGTGAGCTTTGGCAGTCCCCTGTGAAAGAGATGGAAGCCGCCTGTCAGAGGTTACCATTCCCATCCTTTAGCAATATTCTCTTAACTCTATGTTTTCTTCCCATGTGTTGGAGAACTGCCCAACTGAGCTGCTGCTCAGCCCCAAAACATTCATTTAGCAAGGAACAAGCTGCTTCTGCCTGCTGGGCAACCAGCAACAAGGCTCTTGCCAAAGCCACCCCTACCGAACCCACCCGATGGCCTGAGGAGTGGACTAGCATGCCCAGCAAGGACTTCCCTGCCTTGAGAATGCTGCCAGCCTAGCAGGGTCTACAGTTAAGCCCAAACTAGGCATGAATAAACGGGCCGGGTTTCGCTACAGGGAAGGAAGGTCGTGGTTGCTGCCAGCACTTCAGCGGAAGCCAAAGCACTTCAAACATGCCAGCAAACCTGGCAGCACCCCATGGCTGGGGAGCGGGAAACCCTTGTCTCAGCGTACTGCTAACAGCCAGCAGCATGCACAGACAACACAACGCAGGGTGCAGGACATTTAAAGCCACCCTCAGTTACCTGGACCATGGTGCCCATTTGCTTCTGCAGCTCCTTCTCCAGAAGGACATGGCTTGTTGTGCAACTCTTTACATTCAGTATGGCAGAATGAAAAGCCTGAAATTTCTCTTCAGAGAGCTCAAAGGGAGTCACACTTTGCCATTTAACCGTTTGGGATCTGGAGGGCTGGTGGGCAGAGCTATCTCCTCCTATCCAGCTGTTGTCGTGGGACTGCAGAGGAAGAGTGTTGTGTGACATCCTGACCCATTGTCTCATAAAAGCAAAGCTCTTCTCAAATTAACTCACTGCTTCTTCATGAAAAGTCAGTGCCATCAGTGTAAACAAAGAAGAAATACAGTCTGATTGTCTCAGCACCAAGTTTTCTCAAAAAACAACCTGAGAAAACATTGAGGCTTTTATCCAGTAGTCCTGATGGGCATGTGCTGATCAAAATAAGAGTGCAAAACATCTTCTCCCTTGAAACCCTTCTGTGAAGGAGCTATTTATTCATAAGAGATTGCAACTTATAAAAAATTGATGAACAAAGATTTGGTGAAGGAAATTGTTGCAAATGTTAGGGGACTTGAGAGCCCCAGGGGTATGAATTACTTGAAAATGAGTGAGTGCAGAAATAATCCAAGTTGACTGAGAAAACTACAGCCTTCCTGCACTGTCTATGGCATTGTCAGTGGTGCTTCCTTTCCCATGGAATTACTAAGACTTAAGGAGTTGCATCCCACTTCCCTGCACCATCTGGGTTTCTTTTTCCCAGTGAATTGCAGGGTGAGTTTCTCATCCTGAAAAAGACTAGATATGCTCCAAGGGCTGGCTTTGTCCTCACCACAGAGCAAACCACCCAAGCATAAGCAGTGCTTGGACTTATGCCTGCACTCCCACAACAAGCCATACAGTCTGGCTGTGACAAATGGTGATACTTAACTGCAGGTGTGTATGTGTGGAAGGGCACTGCAGGTTTACCAGGGACAGCTGGTAGCGCTGCACACGCTTACGTTGCACAGTGAAGTTCAGCACAGAGAATCTTAGGCACAACACAGCCAGCGTGAAGGGAGTAAGGTTTTTGTGTGGTGCTGTGCTATGTCAGAAACATATCACTTGGGGCAATCTTGGCTGCTCTTCTCCTTGTGGCACTATACAGTGTACACTTGCTGTCAGGCATGCCTTCACATTTCTGCCTAGTCCAGATGCTCTCACTACAGGCTTGAACAGATATTTTTATACTGTCCTGAGCTATGTAAAGTTCCTTCTCTCAGCTCCTTCACCACTTAGTATCCAAAGAGGCTGAAGAAACACAGAGGGTCACTGAGTCAAAATGCATGTAGTATCAGCTACAGCGCTTACTCCACAGAGCTGTTTTAGGCCACTGTGTGTGCTGTTACTTTTTTTCAGGAAGCAGAAGCACATGAAAATGCAGGTGTTTTCAAATATAACCATCTCTTCAGTGCCCAGAGTGGAGCACAGCTTCATGGAGACAGTGGGTCTTCATGGATGCAGCACAGGTTTGGATCTGGAAGGGAAGAGGCTGGTTTCCGTCCTTAGCTTTATCAGTGTGCAACACATAGGTCAAGTCCTAGCTTCTCTCTGACTCCATACTTTCAGTCAGTGAAACATGTGTGATCATGGTTTTCAGCAACTCTTTCATAAGTACTTGTGAACAGCCTTATGCAAGACCAAGATGTTAAGGTGCTAGCTCTGTTCTGGAAGAAAGATAATTCTGGTGATCCCTCTAGAAAGTGTCTTACTGGTTTCAAGGAAAGACTGCTTAGTTGAGGTTTCATGTGGCCTATCTGAGGCAGTAGAAAAAGAGTAAGGCAAAGGCCTCAGCACTTCTGAGACAGCTCACTCAGGACCACTTTCTCCTAGGGACAATGCTGCTACCTGGAGCAGCTGGACATGGAGGCAGGCAGAGCGATGGTATCAGTTCCTTTTTTACCACTCCTTTACCACCATGCTGCCATTAGTCTGTACCTGCACATCAAGGTTCTGGATCTGCTGTGATTTCTTATTTATTTTTTTTTTAAAGAAAAGTGGGCTTTGGACTTCTGCCCCTTTGTTGGCTGATGAAGCATGGGATCCTTTGCAGCATGTCAGACAGTGCTGCAAGCCTTTACTTGGACAGCTGTCACTTGAGGTTGACAATCTGGCAAGGACAGACTTGCACAACCTTCCATACTGTGGTTAAGGCTGTGATGTATTAGAAAAGCTAGATGTTCTCATCTAGCTGGCTTCAGCTTTGCTTACGTCTCTGAGATTACACAGATGGCACTGACTTGCAATCTGCTCCAGGCTGTATCTGTGAGTGAGCTCCCAAAGTGGTATCTGTAGAGCTCCCTGATGACTTGGGCATCTTTGTTCACCAGGTGCCATCACCTGTCTGCCTTCCCCTGAGCAGGGATGCCTTGCAAGGACATTTGGGTTTGTTCCTTGGAGATCCCAAAAAAGCCATCTGGGATACAACCAGGTTTAAAATTTTCAAAGCTGGCTAAGATGCTCAGCCAAGCAAACACCATTCATTTCAGCTGGGAGCTGCTATCAAATCCCCAATTCACACTGAACAGTCAGGGCTGTTTAAGTAACAAATTAATCAGAAATATACTTAAACTGACTAAGTTCCTAAAATGTTAAATCACAGCTTTTTTACTATACCAGGTCTCTGCATCGTCAGTTAATTGTGTTGGAAGAAATATACTGAATCCACACTTGCAGTACTCAGATTATATTTCCACTCTTGGAAACTGATGGCTCTGTTTTAAATACACACTTGCACACACATACACACACACACATATACGTAATATATTTTATATATATATACACCTGTCTAAAATGGGTTCATGCTGAATTGTAACAGAACCCACTCGACAGTGCTGCACCATAAAAAAGCAATCTCTAGGCAAACAGAGATATAGAAATAAACAATATGAACACTTTGGAGATCAGGTGGCACCAATGTGCACAAGTTAAAACCTTATGTACTCTGCAGCATTAGGAGAAGAAGAGGAATAAAAACATGAGTGACATCTCTAGTTCAGACATAACTGTGTGCTGTTCTTTGATTTTTAGCAAAGTAGAGAACCAATGCCCACACAGGCACAATGGCAAATTGATGCACTAACTTTTGGGTTCAGAAATAATTGCTTTCTCAAACAGCACTGAAGATATATAAGTCCTGGTAACGCATGTTTGTATATGCACCAGGAATGATTAGTGGGCATTGTTTTTACCACTTGCATAATTAAAACCTATGTGGCAAGTCTAGCCAAAACAAAAGAAAAAAAATAAAACATTAATTAGGAGACAGTTTGCTGTTTTGGTACTTCTTAAGGTAAGGAAAAGAGTGTGAACTGAAAGCTGGGGCTCAACACAATTGAAAATGCTCTAGCCGTGTTGGGCAGCTCAGTAATCCCCCTCCAGGCCCCTGTGAAATGACACTGGCTATTTTACCTAGTGGCTGACACTTGAATCTTTGTGTGGATCCCACAGACTATGCTGTTGCCTTCAATTGTATGTTTTGTCACTCAAGTTTGCATGTGGGACACAACTCAGCCCTGTGACAATGTTCCCAAACTTTGGGACTAGCAAAGAACTCAGAATTATTTATCTATCATTAAAAAAATGTGACTGAAACAGTAACACAGTATTTTCTACAGTTTGGCTTCCCACCACAGACCAACTCAGCAGCAACATCTGTTTCTCATTAAGTTTCTGTGGTTTTAGTTCAATGGATAACCAGGTAGAGGAGGGTGCAGGATGGAGCCATGGTCTGTAAATGAATCACTGTGTCAGATATCAAATTCTTTTCCCGTGCTAAGCTTTCCTGCTACCCAGACCTCTGCTGTAACAAACTGAAGCCATTGTTTTCAGTCTGCGATCCTCTGCAGTCATTCCTATGGAAATGCAATCCCATTTAGAAATTTCCAAGATGAACTCCTGCACAGCTGATATATTCATTTATTTTTCTTTGTAACCAGACCCCTCAGCAGTAAATCTACAAACAACAAGGACTGAGGGCTCCAAGCCATGAACCAGAGGCTGGTGCTTCTGTGGCAGCCAGAATAAGAGGGCAGTTGGCTCTTCCATCACCAGAGAAGGTGACAAGGCCTTTTTTTGGTGTTCATAAAAGACAACTCCTGGTATTGATAAGCACGCAGGACAAGCAGGCTGAACAGAAAATTACTCTCATAGATGATGTTTATTTTCAACACTGTTATTCCTTCACTATACTACCTGTGGAAAGCCTCGTAAACCAATGGGTATTTCCATTCACCCTCTTTCCAGAGGTTTTCTACATGAAATCTTCATACACTTACAGGGACATTAAAAGTTCTCTTCTGTCATTACCCAATATGGCCAGCTGCATGGATCTACAGATCTTGCCTTTGGCAGTTTATTGCCAAATGCATTTGAATCTGTTTGGCCCCAGC
>JAVHNC010066543.1:4328-19265 GCA_034782935.1 Micropsitta keiensis | reverse complement strand
CATCCCTGGTGGTGTTCAAGGTCAGGTTGGACAGAGATTTGGGTGACATGGTTTAGTGTGAGGTGTCCCTGCCCATGACAGGGGGGTTGGGACTTGATGATCTTAAGGTCTTTTCCATGATTCTATGAGACAAATGAGCTGACATTAGAGACATGTTTTGGTTATAGAGGTGGGCACATTGTTCCTTGATGAAGTTGACTGACATTACCAGCCTGTCTCATTTAGGACATACTTTGCAAATCTTAATTTTTTCTTAATTGTTGACTCATTACCATCAGTGCTGTTACTGGAGATCTAGGTGCAAAAGCAAAGAACAGAGCAGATCTGGAAACAAAACTTCTCCTGCAGTGGAAGTTTATTAGATTTAGGATGGGAGTCACTTTGAAAGCACTGTGGCTACAATTGTGTTTTGCTCTGTGCTTCTTTTCCATTTAATTTGATCTTGGCAGTTGTGAGTAATACACATAAAGTGTTAAGTTGCATTATGCTGTATAGTGGAGATATTTTCCTTGAGATCTTGCTGACATAAACTTGTTTATGGTGCTTATTCTAAAGTGCAAGTAATCTTTTGCAAGATGTTAGAAGAGGAACGTTTTCTTGGGCATACAGCGAATGTGGTTTTGCCTTTTCACTGAAAAGTGTATTTGGTCTCCCTTGTGAGTGTTTTGCTGACTTGTTCTTTCATTTACCTAAGAGACAGCACAGACAAGATCACGAATACAGAAAACATCACCAGTTAAGTCATTTCACTCCTAGGAAAGAGTTGTTGAACATGACCTCAGCCTGGGGGGCATTTGCACCCTCCTCATTTAGTTCTGTTCTGGGGCTCATGTAATAATGGGAGCATGCTTCCCCTTGGGATAAGGGGCTGTCGGCAGCATGCACGTGTGTGAAGGACAACACTTTGTGTAAGACCTGTCCACATGTTTTTGAACAGATTCTCAAACTCTTTATTTATGTTTTCACTGCTAGGGAAATAGGTACTTTGGAAGAGTTGAATGATACAGTCCTGACTCTTTAAAACTCATGGTTCTCCCCCGTCTCTTCCACCTTAACTTTTAGAGCCTTAAAATGTATTTTTAAAATCTCACTGCCTTGATATAGGTGAACAACTTTCAGTAGCCAGTTATCAGAATCAGAAGTAGGAATAAAGGCTAACACAGATTGTGAAGCAGATAATGCTTATTACCAGTAAAACCCAAATAGGAACTTATGTTATTATTTTAATGTATTTTTTAACTTGCTCTTAAAGCGTACAATATGGATTTTTAAAAAAGATTTTTTTAAATTATTTTTTCCAGCTAAATACTATCTGTATGATAATTATTTTGACCTGCCAGGAGCTCTCTTGTGTGCAAGGGTTGTGGACAGCTTAGATCAGGTAAGAACTAAATTGTTTAAGTATTGCATTATCCTTCTCTTCCCCCAACATGTATTTTGGATGCATTATTAAATGCATACAAATAGTGTATTGAACAACATTAAGGTCTACAGCTTTCTTCTTGTTCAGAAATTTTCAGGTCAAACTTAGTGTGTTAAAGTTGTCTCTGAAGATAATTGTGAGCTACATGGCATGTTCACAGTAAATGTACTTCCACTAGAGGGCACAAATAACTAAGATAGAAATGCACTATTTTCTCAAGTTTACCCTGTGATATGCAGAATATAGTTCTTAAAATCTCCTTTGATTAGACTTGATGATACTTGAATGAAATCTAATCTAAGTTTTCTGAATAGCATGGTTTGCTACTTTGCAAGTTGTTAATGAGTTGAAAGCTTAATTCCATCCTTTTATAAACTCGTTTTTGTCTTAAATGTGTTGATCTGTGTACACAGATGTAAATACACCTCTAGAATAGTATCCAGGCTTTTTTCTCTGTCAAAGATTTTCATGGAGGAAAGTACAACTGCTTGAACTTTTTTCCCCATGCTTTTTAGATAGGTAGAATGTTCTAAATCCTACCTTTGAAGTTTGATGCTGATTGATTTGGTTGTGTTAAAGAAGGCTTGAACTTCTGTGTAGCTGGGGGTAGGAAAGGATTCTTCTCATACAGTAAGTATATTAGTGTAAAAAGAGTACTGATGTAATCTGGCTGAATGTACCAAACCACTGCAGCACTAAACATTGAATTTAGAGCTGAGATATGGGTATCAGCTGACTTGATGCTTTAGCCTCCACTCCAATATAGTATGCTGAGTATATTGCTGCCCAAGTGCAAGTGCTCCATGAAAAGTTAGCTAAAACTAGCTTATCAAGAAGCGCTGAGGACAGGTGTGCCTTAAGACTCTTAAGTTTGTGCCTGGTAATCTCCAAGCTGTTTAAGGCTTAGAACCCTGTCTCTGATATAACACCTGCATTACATTACTTTAATTTAGACTTGACACAAATCACCTGCTCACTGAGAGAGAAAGCATGTCATAGCGTGTGTGTAGTAAGCTTTCACATTCAGTTGCTAGTTCACAAGCTGAAGCACTGACCTTGGATCAGTTCTGTCTTTAACCAGAGCGAATTAAACCCATGGTGTTTCTCCAGAAAGGCACCAGAAGTGGGTCATGCACCTTCTTTATCAGCTAGCAGTTTTTGAATATTTTACTAGATGATGGCCCAGTTTCAGCAGGAGGGCTACAGTAAGGAAGGCTAGCATCAGTCAGATGTGAAAGATGTAAGGTAGGAGGTGGTAGACCTCTCCAGCTCTCATGGCTGCAAAATGCTGAATCCTAAGTGTTAGAAACCATCACACTTTCTTCTTCTGCATTTCTAAAAGGAAGCAGAGGCTTCTGTTTCCTGTTCTGGAAGCCTGTTTAGTAAGGATTGTTTTTTTACCATTTTCAGACAACATTCTAGGATCAGGAAATTTTCTGCTGGAAACAGATGGAAGCTAGGTATCACGTGTGCTGCATCTCTGCCTGCTCCAGGACACAGCAAGCCTCAAGGTTTGGCTTCTATTCTCGCTGTGTTTGCACGAGCCATGGCCCCCATCATGGTGTGGCCACCAGCAATGCCCTGAGCTCGGCTGCTCCTTCAGCAGGAGAAATTGGAGTCCCTGTCCTAAAAATTACAGGAGCATTTTCCAGCAGCAGAAGGTTCTAAATGCAAACAGGCTTCACCAACCACACCAGGAAGAAACTCCCATAACTCACATGGTCTCCAGGAAAGGAAGGTTCTCAAAAGCACGCTCCTCAATCGACTGGATTTTGTTGTAAGATAAATCCCTGTTAAGAGAACACAAAACGTTGGTTGCATTTGCACTGTGCTGCTTCCTCTCAGGTGCTTTGACACTGGCAGCACAGACGTGCCACAGCTCTCATTTCACATGGGGTTTCTCTCTGGAACTGACTTGCAGTGGTGTTTAACCGGGGCTCACACTCCTGACCGGGGTGGCTGCAGCTCAGAGAGGTTCTCCCAGCTCTGATCCCACCAGGGGTATTTCAGGGCTGATTTTCCTCTCTGGTAACAGAGCAGGTTCTTTATGCACGCCCCAACAGCACCTCTTGTGTGAGGCCCCAGGGACCGGCTGTAACACCCTGTGTGACCAGCATGGGCTATTTCCCTTAGCTCCTAAATGTCCCCTCCCTGTGCGGCCCTGCTCTGCTGTGCGCAGGAGTCCTCTGGCCTGGCTCTAGAAACCAAACGGTTCATGTCCCAGCCTGAACTCGCTGCCTGGGCTTGTTCTGCAGCAAACAAGGAGAGAGGAACCTTTGCGGGGAGCGTTTCATGGCCTGCTCAGCCAGAGTCCCCAGCCCCATCGTGTGGGTGAATGGGAAGTGCCTGCTCCTCTCCACGGGCGATGGAGAGAAGCTGCACCATGAGCTCACTCGGAGGTGGCTCTGGGGCATCTGAGCTGAGAGGAGACGAATGCATGAGCTTGGCCCTGGAGGAGGTGGCCTCGTGCAGGTCTGTGCAGGGAAAGGGCAGCAGCCGCCTTCTCCTGCTTGGCCGAGGGGCAATGGAAGTGCAACGTGTCCCTGCGGAGCCCTCCCCCGCACCAAGACCCTGCTCTGCTCTGGCTGTAGCCAGGATCCCCGCAGAAATAAAGCCCTTCCTGGGGCGGGCTGTGCAGAAGGGCCAGGACAGGGGGAGGCCGTGCCCACCGTCGTGAGCAGGGGTACCTACAGGTGTCTCAGCAGGAGCAGCCCCTCCAGCGAACGCCTCTTCACTGCCAACAGGTTGTTGTACCGGAGGACTCTACAAGAGACAGACGGACATGGGCAGTGGCACCCGTGGCTCTCAGGGGCAATGGAGCTGTTGGGAGAACAACCCTGCAGCAGCGTCACTGCAGCATCTCTGCGGCTCCTGCCATGGCTCATCACACTCACGGCAGGAGCAGGCGCTGGCTCCCGGTCTGCTGACACTGACTGCAGCCTGAGCACAGTTTCCTCAGGCCCAGGGATGGCCCAAGGGGTTGGGAAGGACACAGCCCAGGGCACTGCTTGCCATGGAACAGCTCTGGGGATTCACAGCCCTCCTTGCTGAGCAGCTCGGCCTTGGCTGCACGTGGCAAGCACTGCTGTGGTGCTTGCCACAGCCTCGGCTCGACAGCCCGGCGGAGTGACGGGGATCCCGGAACCCCTGCACCATGTCCGACACTGGTGGATACTCACAGCTTCTCAGCCCACGGGTATCCCTTCCACGCCTGCGGGGAGAGGAGAGCGAGCGCATTCCCAGTGAAATTCCTGCGGAGAAGCCATTGGCAGCGTCAGCCCCAGCACAAACCCTTCCCCTGCCCCGGGGCTGTGGGGTGGCCGCGGGGCTGGCCTGGAGCTGCCCCCTCGGTGCTGCCCATCAGCCCCCCACACGCAGCGTGTCCCTGGAGCCGCTCTCGGGGTGTCCCGGGGCAGCGCCCAGAGCTGCAGGGCACTCACAGCACGGAGAAGGGCCGTTGGCGAGTGACCGGGGGCACGCGGGCCAGGGCAGCGCCGCTGCAGTCCAGCCGGGGCCCACGGCAGCGGCAGGGCCCCGGGCAGGGCCTCACGGGCTGGGCTAGGCCGGGGGCCAGGCCCAGCAGCAGTAGCACCAGCAGCAGTGGTGCCATAGCAACGCAGGGCCTGAGCGCCTTTGGTACCACACGAGGCTCAAGGCTGGGGATCCAAACCAGGAGCTCTCGTCTGAGACCAGCAGCGGATCTGGGGCTGTGCTGGCCCTGCTGCCTGGATACAGCCTGGGACACCTCACACCTCACAATGGGGCTGTGCCGCAAGAGTTGCACCAGCCGGGCCTGCGAGCGTGCGTCCCCACTGTGACATGGGACAGTCCCCTGCCCCTGGAGCTGGTCACTCTGCCCCACCTATGGCCTGGTACAGACCAGCACATCTACAGCAGGAAAACCTGTGTGCAATAAATGTGTGCAGTACATCTGCCTTCAGTACGTTTGTGCAGTCTGTGTGCGTCTGCCACACGTCTGTGCACGCATGTGTGCTTGTGCGCGAGTGTTGCCCTGTGTGTGTACACGTTTGTACATGTGTGTACACTTTCATACACGTGTGCACATGTGTGGGGAAAGCTTCAGGCCTGATGCGTTGGCTTGGAAACTCCAAGTTCCCTATCAGCCCCCATTCCCTGTCACTCTGCACCACTGGAGGGGAGGGGGCAGAGAACTGGGGAGTGAAATTAAGCCCAGGAAGAAGGAGGTGGGGGGAGAAGATTTGAAGATTTGCTTTTATTTCTCCTTATCCTACTCTGATTTGATTGATAACAAATTCAGGTCATCTCCCCCAGTCAAGTCTGTTTGACAGTGATTGCTGAGTGATCTCTCCCTGCCCTTATCCAGACCCTCAGACCTTTCTCCCGCTCCTTTCAGCTGAGGAGGGGACTGACAGGGTGGCTCTGGTGGGCACCTGGTGTCCAACCAGGGTTCACCACCACAACACGTGAGCAAACCAAATGTCCAGAGAATGCTGAGAACCTGTAGAAAAATACTATTGCCTGAAGACAGCGATCAGTAAAACCAAACTGACCATCAGAGTGGGAAGAGGAAAAAGTTGCACATCAAGGGCTTGTGAAATTCATAGGAGCAGCCTCACTCAACTGTACATTGCAGCAGACAAATCAGCTGGATTCCCAAGGATTGGGATAAAGGCGTTCTGTATGTATTTTGTGAAAGGTTAAGTAATGTTCCCATTTACCCTGGCAAAAATATACCAGACAAAGAGGATTTCCCGGGCTCCTTTGAAATTCAGAAAGGAGAAAGCGCAATTCCTTCTCCAGCACCAAAATATTCTTCATTTTGGCTTTGCTTTTCCTATTTTAATATTAAACCTCCCTCATTCGTGTTGAAAACATAAATTAGAAGGCATTTTATTGTCACTGATGTTGAGCTTTCCAAAACAAAGAAGTGGTTTAGTGCAAGGTGTCCCTGCCCATGGCAGGGGGGCTGGAACTGGATGATCTTAAGGTCCTTTTTAAACCTAACTGTTCTATGATTCTAACCAATATGGCTCAAACCAAAACCATCTCGTCACCTGGTCACATCAGAAGTTACACTAAGTGTACAAAGTGTGAAATCAAGTAACGTGCATCCCACTGCCAAACTGTCTAGGCAAGAACATAAGTTCTCTACAATTTGCTGTTGGTCTCCACAAGAAGAATCTTTGTGTCTCACCTCTAACTGCACCGTGAGCTGGACGGCTCTTTTGTCACCTAAAACCTTCTTTAATCTTCTGAGAAAATCCAGAGTGTTTTCAAACAACATTTAACCTCAAGGCATTTAACACTGTCCCAAAAGAAAAGCCTTAAAGCATCAATAAATCAGGAACAAACTTCCTGCTTCAGTTTTTTCTGCATCAAGGAAATTCCCAATCAATTCTGTATTTTCCACAGAAACTCTCAGCATGAGTTACATGGGTGGGATTTTCTAGGCTGGAAAGATACACTGAACTCCATCACGTAGCAAACTACAAAAGTCTTTCCCAGCTCTTGGGCTACCACAGTTTTAAGTGGAAACTACAAACTTCTCACTGATGAAGTTTACTTTTCCACATCCAGGAAAAAATCGGCCTATCTACAAAGGTTTTTGGGACAACTCCCTCAAACATAACCACAGAGGACTCTGCATTTCAAATTTAACAAAAAGCACTCCCATGATCTATTTTCCTTTAATAAGATGGAGTGGATTTGATGCTAAAAGACAAAGTTGCTCTCCGACGTATCTTCTCACATCTCATGACCAAGCCTCAGCTGGGACATGATGTCTGACAAAGCACACACCTGAAAGTAGAGCTGAAGAGAGCAACTGGCCCCGAAGAGTAAGTGAAGACCGAAACCCAGCTTGTGGAAGAAAGGATGGAGAGAAGGCAGGATGTGAAGCTGCGATAGAAAGGGGAAGTCACTGTGCACACAGCAACTTGGAGAACTGCAGACTCACAGTAAATGTGGATGAGAAGGTCTAAGAGGGAGCACACAAGAAGACAAGAGCAGGAAACTAGACTTAGACCTACTGTTAGTGAGAGAAAGGGTGCTGGAGGCACGTTCCAGAAAGTGAGAATGAGGGCAAAACAGAGCAATATGAATGAAGAGAAATGGGAAAGCCTGGCAAGCAACCAAGAAGATGGGAAGCAAACGTACAGAAAGGTGTTTGTACCCCAGAGGGACAGATCTGCTGAAGAACCAACCATATGAAAGAGGCACCTGTTTGTGATGAGTAGTCCTGAAGCAGCCCCATACTGCATGCAATTTAAGCTCTACAGAAACAGACAACCGAAATTCATTAATGAAAGCTTCAGGAACAAATTATCCCAACAATGCTATCTAGACAGCCTTTATTCTGATACTTCTTTACTTCTGAAAGCCAACCAGAGCAACTTAATGATTTCAAGGTAATTTTCTGCCATGTTTTTAGAAGTTTGCTTAAAATATATCCTTTCTCAAATAGTAATTTACAATTAGCAAGGGTAAAGAAGAAGGACCCTGAAAAATCACAAGGAAAATTCTAATTACAATTTGTGGAGGTAAGGATAGAAAAGACAATAGAATCTTAACACAGGAAGAAAATATCCTATACACATTTCATAAGTAAGGCCCCCAGAAACCACCATCTCTGCTCTGCAGCCTAAAAGCACAAAGCTGAGAAGACACAAATAAAATAATTCAGTTAGACACCCAGAAGGTCCATCACCTGCAAGCAGTGGAAAGACAAACAGAAGAAACTATTTGACCTGAGGTTTGTTCTATAACTAATCAAGCTATAAAACAGTCTGGATCCTCAGACAATGCTGCTGCCTCAAGTAAATTGAGACCTTAATATTTAATCTTCTATTTTTTATAAATCCTAGTTAATATAATGATCAGAACGTGGGATGTTTGAAAGCACTTGGCCGTCAGTTTACAACCTCATATGGGTTACTCCACTTAGGTCCAAATTCCCTTCTAGCATTCGAAGCGGCATTAGAATTCTGATTAGCAGCTGCATTAGTACACTGTCTCGAGTTTTCCTGCTGTGCTGTCTGAGGCTTTCTTCTGGTGTCTACCTCATTCTTAGACATACTGCTTTGTGTCTCTATCAGTCGAGCCTTCTGCTGTTTTAAGGAAGGTTTCTTTTCCAGTGAATTCATTCTTTTCCAGTTATTTGGTGAACTTCCTGCTTCTTCTGTGGATAGTCTCCTTTCTGTCCTTGTTGTTTGCGTACCAGTGCTGCTCTGTCCATTAAGCACTGAGGTGGAGTTAAGCACCAGACGCTGAGGTCCTGATGGAATCTGCCCCATTGGCTTCTTTGGGAATTCATCTTCTTTACCTAAAATAAGACCAGCAATAGCATAAATTCACGTTTGTACAAAAGTCTCCTTTGATCCATTGGTCATGCAAGCAAAGCCAGCCGTGAAGTCCATTGCCTGGGCCTCTCTCTGGTCACCTTTCTGCTAAACACCTCAGTGGTTTTTCTGCATACTGACATCGAACAGAGATTTCGTGTACGCTCTCATCTGAACCAGTTACTCTGGTCTGCCTTTCTACAGCTGATGCAAGCTTGACAAGCTTTTGCTCATTCACGACACTGCCGCAAAAGATCGTTTTCCTAGATTACACTTCGGTTACAGTGCCTACTATATATGTAACCCTCCCCACACTTTCTCCACTTCAAAAATCCTTCCCAGTATCCCTTTCCCGATCCACTGTCTCCAATTCATTCATCTTTCAGTGTTCACCTCTGATAAGCTATCCTATCAGCTCCTCAGGCACATGCACAAGCCTCCTCACAGACATCTTTCAACCTTCTCTCACTTCTTTTTTTGGGGTGGAGCTCCTCACTAACATCTGCACAGTTAAGTCCTTGTTTCCCCTGGCCAGAAATTTCAACCTCAGTATTAAAAAGCCCAGTGTCACTGAAAGGCTCTATGCAGAACTGTATTGGTTTTAGTTCAGTTTTCTATCAGTGGCTTATACTAATACAGGCTGTATCATGATTCCAACTGAGTGCTCAAAGGACAAGTGCTCCCAAGCACAGCGACATCATTTAGAGAACGAGGATATGAACGGAAAGTACTCCCAGACTGAAGAGCTCAACACATCGCAATAGCCAGTGGTAAACACCAGCTATGTGGGGACCTGGAATGATCCACATTGCCACTACAGAAAGAATAAAGATGTGTTTCACTGCTTGATGGTGTCATAGAACAATTTACAGCGAGTTTTCCACTGTGGTCTTTCTCCTCAGCAGTCAACACCCTTCATATTCTCAGACAAAGTTTTTTATCACATCCACTTGCGTATAATTCATGTAATTCACTACTTTCCCATTATAAGCAGAAAAGGTCACATACTTCTCATTAAATGTATTAATCTGAATTTAATGTTCAGCGTTTCCTAAAAAAATATGAGAACTTTTAAAGTCAGCATAACCAAACAAATTCTATTCACTCTGCATCTATTTAGTAAGCAAAAGCTCTGTTGTGAGGAGAAAAAGAGAAATGGGTACCCTTGCTCACACGTTATGCAAAATAAATGATATAAAATAGCTGTTGGGAAAATAATTTTGTTTAATCCCTCTGTTTAATCATAAAGAGCACTTCACTCTTTATAGCTATTTCTAATTAAGATTCCTTTTATGTGCCTATATGGGTCCACAGGACCGTATGCATACAAATGTGTCTATCCCTGACACAAGTGCTTGGTTAGAAGTGAGCTATGTTTGTTTTCACAGTCAATATTATGAGTTCAATCTTTGATGACTGGTTCATGATAGAGGTACACAGAGGAAAGTCAGCAGCCAAGGTCAGTATTATTTATTACAGCAGCATTACAATCTACCTTCACGGATCACTTTCTATATAAACTAAATGAAAACTTACAGTTTGTGCCAGCTGGGACACAGCAGGAGGACAGCAGAGAAGAATACAACGATGCCATGTGTCATGACAAGATAAATCAAAAGTAAATCAGACGTACTTAACAGTCTGGTTTTCCCAAACAATTAAACTGGCCTTTTCTGGATTTTTCAAAGTCTTCACTGAAGGCCAAAGGTGATACGGAACTTACCCTTATCTTTACGAATACGGAACTTCAGAAACCTCATTTTAAATATAATCAGCACAGCCCACCCAGGCTTGCTGTAACAAAAATCTCTGCTTTGATTTTCCCCTACTTATCCTTTGTTCAACTATGACCATACAATTATTTAGATACATAAGCCTATGCTCTGAACGTACTCATTGTCTACCCTGCTATGCCTTGGCAAAGGAAGATACTCATGCTGAGCCCTCTCCTCGATCACTTGTCCCCAAAGGGGAGATTCTACTTGTTAACTGATCTTACAGGCTTACACACCTGGCACACTATATGGAGAACACCTACACAAATGGTTGCAAGACAGTGCAGCAGATTACACGGTGGGAAAGGCCCCCAGCAGTGTGCTCCAATGAGCAGCTCTCACAATTCCAAGTCTCATGGTCCATTCTCCTTCACTACAAGGGCCCCACTACTCACAAATCAGGCTAAAATCTGGAGCATGGATTTGCGGACTTCCACTTCTTCACAGCGTACCACTGGAAGACCAAATGAGGGACAGAGGAACGAGTTGCGTGGACACTTTAACTGCTCTGCAATACACTGTGTGCTGCACCAGCCCCTTCAAAACTGTTCTTTATCCTATGTGAACAGAAGTTCACTTTCGGAACTTGCTTCAGTTTGGCACAAGGCATCTGCTTGATTTAATTCCATCTGCACCTCAAACACAGAGTCAGGCAAAGCTGAAGCTCTTGTTTTTTGAATAAAAGTGGATTTTGCCCATAATAAATATTCCTGATATTGGGTCTATACCATGCTTTCAATCTTAACTAATTTCAAATGTCAGAATTGCATGAAGTCTGAATTAAGAAAGAATACTCAAAGAACATGCCAAGAACTTGTCACCTAAATCATACAGAACTCGTCCTTCTATGCTGCTGCTCTATTTAGAACCTCCAGGTGATCCGCAGTAGCTATGGGACGGCATGGAAGAAGGCTCCTCAACATCTGTAACTTACTTAGTTTCTGTCCTTGTATGCAATAAATGTTTTGGAAAAATTATCTTTTCCATGCCTGAAATGAAACTATTTTTTATATATATATACAAAAATGAGCTCCTCCAGTAGCTGCAGTGTTTCCTAATTCGTACAAAGATGTTAAAATCATGAACAGATTTCCTTTCTTCCAGCTTTTAGTCCAAAAAATGCATACAGAGCAATATGAGACCCTTTGAAATAGACTTGGTTGTTCAATAAGGGTGGGGTTTGTGTGAGTTTTCTGGGGTTTAATTTCACACACTTAGGGTTCCTTAATTACCATTAAGCTCTACCAAAACCCAAGCGAGAATACTGCAGACATGTTCCAGAAAGTGAGAATGAGGGCAAAATAGAGGAATATGAATGAAGAGAAATGGGAAAGCCTGGCAAGCAACCAAGAGGATGGGAAGCAAATGTACAGAAAAGTGTTTTTATTCCAGAGGGACAGATCTGCTGAAGAACCATATGAAACAGGCATCTGCTTGTGACTAGTAGTCCTGAAGCAGCCCCATACTGCATGCAATGTAAACTCTACAGAAAGAGACAATGAAGCTCATTAATGAAAGCTTCAGGAACAAAATATCCCAACAATGCTATATAGACAACCTTTATTCTGATACTTCTTAACTTCTGAAAGCCAACCACAGCAACTTCATAATTTCAAGGTAATTTTCTGACATGTTTTTAAAGTTTGTTTAAATTATATCCTTTCTCAAATAGTATTTTACAATTAGCAAGGATAAAGCAGAAGGACCCTGAATAATCACAAAAAAAATTCTAATTACAATTTGTGGAGGCAGGGGTAGAAAAGATAATACAATCTTAACACAGGAAGAAAATATCCTGTACACGTTTCATAAGTAAGGCCCCAAGAAACCACCATCTCTGCTCTGAAACCTAAAAGCACAAAGCTGAGAAGACACAAAGAAAATAATTCAGTGAGACACCCAGAAGGTCCATACCCTGCAAACAATGAAAAGATGAACAGAAGAAACTATCTGACCTCAACTTTGTTCCATAACTAATCAAGCTACAAAACAGTTTGGATCCTCAGACAATGCTGCTGCTTCAAGTAAATTGAGACCCTAATACTTAATCTTCTATTTTTTTATGAATCCAAGTTAATATAATGATCAGAACATGGGCTGTTTTAAAGCACTTAGACACTAGTTTACAACCAGTAAATAAAACACTAAAAAGGGGCAAACTTACGAAATGAAGGGTGTTGATTTTAAACTGTAAAATAGTTTGGGGGCAAAACCCCCCAAAACCTATGCAGTGATGAAGAGATAAATATTTTTAACAGAGTGAATTAACACTTAAAAAATGGGCAATGTGCAAATAGCTCT
This sequence comes from Micropsitta keiensis, assembly GCA_034782935.1. NCBI lineage: Eukaryota > Metazoa > Chordata > Aves > Psittaciformes > Psittacidae > Micropsitta > Micropsitta keiensis. The sequence goes on along the minus strand of JAVHNC010066543.1, from coordinate 6,447 downwards.
ACATGTATCTAAATGTACGTATGTACAACTTTCTCACCAGCTATGGGTAAATCCAGCTTTGCTCGTTTCAATTCTGACATAGAATTTTGGAGGTGGTCTATCACGTAGTCATCTTCACAGAAGAAATTCTTGGCTAAAGTGTTCTGCAGAAATTCTCCAAGTTCTTCCATTTGTAATTTTATTAGCCACCCTATATAAGAAGAAAATATTATACATTAAAATATGAACACTGGAAAATGTACTTACAACTTCAGACGCTTTTGTTTTCAAAACAGAATGAAAAACACTTATGAACTAAGCAAACATCACAATTCTACATCAGAAATCTATAAAACACATGAAAAATTCATTTGCAAAAATCAGAATTCTACATCAGAAATCTATAAAATGCATTAAAAATTCATTTGCAAATAGCACGGAAATGTTTTTTACTTATCACTCTCTACTTAGGACAATGTTTTCCAAGAAGGGGCATCTTCAGAAAACTAACTACAAGTCATCCCCCTTCAGCCGTCTTACGTCCAACAGCTTCGGTTCTTTACTTTTCAGCCTGCATCCTCAATTTACAGGACACGGCTGCAGATCTGTACGACATCCACCATCTCTCTCAAGAAGGGCTTTGAAAAGCAGGAAAACATTTTAAAAATTGATATTCACGGTATCCTCATCCACAACTGAATTAACTTCCAATGAAATGATGATGGCGCTTCACACTTCAGAACTATTGCTTCAGGCTCTCTAAAAATTCTTGTACTTCTTGCTACTTCAATCAAATTCAGGTCGTATTTTGAAAATCATTTTACAGTTACCAGATTATTTTTCTTTCCCTTTTTACACAGCAGTAAGGCCATGTTTCCCACACAAACTTATATGGCTTGCAAGGCTGCAACTCCATAGCCGTGTAGCTTCTTTAAGCACATGTACGTCACCACAAGTTCTAGAATGAACAATTCCTATACATGAGCCATAAAAATTGTTTCTGCACTGTAATAAAAATGCTCCTAGCATGTATTCCACAGTGACAGTTTGGCTGGATAGCTGTACTATCAATCATAGAATGGTTTGGGTTGGAAGGGACCTTAAAGCCCATCCAGTTGCAGCCCCTGCCATGGGCAGGAACACCTTCCACTAGAGCAGCTTGCTCCAAGCCCGTGTCCAACCTGGCCTTGAACACTGCCAGGGATGGGGCAGCCACAGCTTCTCTGCGCCACAGTGCCTCAGCACCCTCACAGGGAAGAACTTCTTCCTAATGTCTAATCTTAATCTCCCCTTTGTCAGTTTAAAGCCATTCCCCCTTGTCCTGTCATGATATGCCTTTGTAAAAAGTTCCTCTCCAAGTCTAACGTTACATTTTCATATTTGACATGGTACAAAAGTTTATTCAAGAGCTTTACAGAATTCTAAGGGGAAAGTGCCCACAGTGTAAAATTAGAAACAGGAAATGACCAATTCTATCATTTGCCCTTTGACCACCTCCACTGGGGCTAATACTCAGCTTCCTTAGGGACCAGAGAAAGCAGACAGGGCAAAGCAGATGATTTGCATTGACCGACTCTTCTGAGTGGCTGAGAACACAGGCTGAAGTGGCAGTTTGCTCATTTTATAGATATATGGGCAACTTAATCAGTGTAAATTAATAGTAGCATCTTAGTATTTTTTTCTCTGCTGCACTGGATAACAATGGAGAACAGAAACATATGGATGATAGGCAAAACAAGAGAAATTTGCAAGTAAGAGATTTGAAGTGGCTTATATAAGACAGTGGGGTTTGTCATCCTAAAGGAAAGAAAAGTGGCTTTTAGAGTAGTGAGTTTGGAGGTTTATTTTCTGTTCTTTATACTGAAACTGTGAGTCTGACTTGGACCACAAAACTCCTAAGAAAAGAGTGAAACACTACCACAAGAATAAAGGTAATAAAAACTGAAGGACAGAGAGGGAAAGAACCTATTTCCTAGACCTTTTCATACTGAAACTTGGATGAGACAACTTGCTTAGTATTTCCATCTCTTCAGTTCACAGTGAACATCCTTAAGCTCTCTGTAATTCTAGATAAATTAGGATGCATACAAATTAAACATGCAGATACTTCTAACATGGACAAATGTCAAGAGTTCAGAGA
>JAVHNC010066137.1:53516-69298 GCA_034782935.1 Micropsitta keiensis | reverse complement strand
TCCTCCACAACACAAACTAAAGAAAATGGACCACATTTCCATATCTAAATAAATCCCATGCATTCCATTTCTTTCCTGCTGATGATCAACTTGTTACTTTCAAATTTCTTCTTCTTTCTGTGGCGAACACAAAAGCGGTTGCTGGTTAATTAATTCATTTAAATAGCATAAATGCTTGTAGTTTCTGTGACAAAGTGAAATCTGTTCAGTTTGTTGTAACCAACTAATAATATGTCAACAGTGTAGATGGACTAGAAGAGCAGAACTGCTATAAGCAAACATAGAATGACTGCGCCTCACTGGACCTAAGTTCTATTAGTTTTTCAGTGGTAAAATACTGAGAGGTGAACAGATTATCCTTTCAAAAGGCTTGTAAAGGTACTGTGACAGCAGAGGAGAGCGTGGTGATGCAAGGTATGGCTGGGAAAAGTCTACGTACCAATTCAGACCTGATAAACTAAGGACCTGTGGATCAGTTTTGTCTTCTACATTAATTAATTACTCTAAAGTTTGAATAGTATTAATTTGAGCAATATGAAATGTGAAGCATGGTGTACTCTGGCATTGTGGGTTCAAGCCTCTTCTGGGCACAGAAGACCACGCTGTTTGTCTGCTTTGTCAGTCTGGCTGAAATAACCGGGAGGTGCAAACTCCAGCCTGTCACTGCGTGAGAGATAAATGTTGAAGTGGCATTCTTCTGGCTCAGTCTGCTCATTTATTATACAGAAGCACATACAGGAACATTTATCTTGGGATAAAAAAAAAAATCATCATTTCAGCAAGGATTAGTTGCCTTTTCAAAAGACCAACCAGCTGCTTCAAGTAGAATACCATAAATATATATTTTGGAAAAAGAAAATATTCCAGGAAGCTTTGAGGCATGAAACATTTAAAGGATAAGTAAAAATGAATAGCAAATAGAGTTCGTCACTTAGTCTGTGCATGCAGCAAATGTGTATTTGTATATACTACAGTGATAGGCATGGGGCTGTTTGAATTCAGGATATTCAAGGAATTAAACTGATTCCAAAAGAATTTCAAGCGAGTGAGGAGGTTTCAGGAGAAGGAAGACATGGTACTGGTCCCAAATCAAGCGTTGCAAAAGTCCCTCCAGATTCTGGCAACAAGAGTTTGCAGGTAGTACCTGAGAAGTATATCTGACAGTGATGTGTTTCTTTCATAATGTTTGACAAGCACCTGAACATTTACAGAATGGTGGAAGTGATGGAAAATAAACCTAACGACGTTTTCTCAGCAGTTGGTGAAATATCAGATGCTATCTCAGATTTTTAAAATCCAATTCAGATAGGAGAGCTGTGCGTGGTTACTCTTCATTGTAATTTTAGACCTTGCACTGTTTTGGTGGGGAGCACATTAATGCTTGATCAGAATGGAATGCAGAACATGTTCAGATAAAAAGTTACGCCTGTCAACCTTGATAGGTTTTCATCAGAAAATGCAGCAACCTCTTAATTTGCAACTCTGTGTTTTCCCATTGCCCAATTTTTGGCAGCAAAGTATTTGAGAGATTAAAGGAATGTTTCTTCATGCTGATCTCACCAAGAGAAATCTTACCAAGTCACTCCCTTATTCAGATTAGTTTGCTGGCTTTGCTCCTTCTGTATCATGTTCAAACTCCTCACCTTCAAAGCTCGGTAAAAGTTTGCTCTTGGCAATCTCATTTCTCATTTATTCTTTTCATTTTTTTTTCCATCTGCCTTCTCACCTGGAATTCCCTCACCTTTTCTTGGTGCAACAAGTAAACATATTAATTTTCACATCACAGTAAGGGAAGCTTGTTTATGTTCATTTTCAAAGTGTAAAAACCTGTAGAACAATACAGAGCATTACTCTTAAATTTTTAATGTTGTTGATAAACCCTCTGGAGCTTTTGATATTTGTGTTAAAATATCAGCTCTCTAAAGCAGACACAGATCCTTCTGTGTTCCAGTGCATAAACCAAATGTTCCAGTCTTCTGTGCTGAGTAACTTTTTTTTAAAGTGAGCAAACTGCATTTGGTTAAGTGATTTGTAAAGTGGTGCTTCAAACTGCAGATTTGTGAGAGAATTTTATATGTGGTCAGTAAAATAGACCTACTTTTCCAGCATTGATGGCTTATGTTAAATGCAGAAATGAAAGAGAAGGTAGGTATTCTGATTAGCCATGTGAGGTCTGGTAGACAACATAGATACTTGTTTCTTGCCATTACTCTGGTATAGCACAGCTCAGTGATACCGCATTAATAATGTAATCCCTCCTAGGTGTGAGCAATAATACCTTATGGTGTTACGTAGACTTCCTTTTATTTGCTTCTAATGCAGTGAGGTTTTGAGTTAATGTGGTTAAAAAAAAAAAAAAAAAAAAAAAAAAGAGAATGTATTAAATAAAAGGAGGGAGGTGGTTGACTGTGTCCCTATATCTTTATTGACTACTACACGTGCTGCAGAAATTCTCACCAGCTGTCATGAGCAGTATGTCTGCCATACTGACTTTATAGACTACAGCAAGATGTTTTGTGAATGCTTTGTTGACTTAAGTTTTTTTCCCCTTCTGGTGACTGATAAAATTTGTAATAGGGTTAGATAGTGGTTCAGCGAGTAAGGCAGATTCTGAATGATAAGAGTTGCAGTTATTGATGCTTCACTTGTTTGTGAAAGGGTCTGTGTCATCTCTAGCTGCCTCCCATTAAGTCAATGGGAAAGAAGAGTATTCTGAGATTGCATAAAAATTTCTATTTAATATGGATTTGGAGCTCAGAATGGCATGTCTTGCTTGGGAATCAATTATTTTGCTCTTTAAGCAATTGCATATATGGCTTTTGACAAGAAAAGTAAATTCCAGATAACTGTATTAGATGGATAAGTATGGAGTTAGGCAGCAGGAAAAGGATGTCATAGATGTCCAATTTCCATCTTATATTGAAACTAAAATGAAGAGTGAAAAGAGAAGACGACACAATAGCCAGGTGAGAATGAATTCGGGGAAAGAATTTAATGCTTGGATGTGGTCTGTATCGTGGGTAGTTTTCAGATGGAGGGGACTCTTCTGTGCGCAATGTTTTGTGATTTTATGTTCATGTAACAAACAAGCAAAAAAAAAAAGCAAGTGATATTTAAGAATCTGTACTGGCACAGGCAAGTTGTCACATTTCCAAAACAGATTTTGGGTGGGGAGCAAATAGTTACGGAAGGCATTTTACAGGATGACTAGGCAAAATGAGGAGTCTTGTTAAATACAGAAGTACTAATCTAGCAATTGGGTATTTTGAACAGTTGAATAGTTCTGTATTCTGAGCTTTAGTGACATATACCTTAGAAAATTACCTGAGACGTACTATTTCTGAGTCTTTTACCAGGTCTGTGACAGGTTCTCAACCTGTGTGATTTCTTTTTTTTATTATTTGCTTGCTGCTTTTCTTGCTACATTTTTCCAGTTTACTTTTCTGCAGCAGTGGGTCGGTATCTACTGCTTCTATTTTCCATTTTCCAAAGTGTTCTTTAAAAAGATAAGATTAATACCTGTGAAGTAGGTTTCTTGCACTTTCATAGGTCTACGTAGAGAAAGTGGAAATGGCAAAGCTTTCCAAAGCACTTGACCTATGTTTGTAACTCTTAGATGTTCATAGGGTTTTTAATGTTGACAAATAGGATATGGCTGGGGAACACTGAGTACATTTTAACATCCCACCCCACACTAAGACTTCTTCAGGGATGTACACATCCCTGAACATACACATTTTAGTGTATGTTAGCGGCAGTTTGGAGTAGGACTAGTAAGCCCCCTACCCAGTCTCACAGTTGTACTGTGCCTGTAGACGTCTGCTTGCCAAGAGGGGTGGGTGTCTTTCTTTTTCCTTCTCGAAGCATGCAGTATTCTGGCCTTAGAAGCCGTAGGTGATGTTACATGAAAACAGAATGCATTAGAAAGTACACTGGTAGAAGAGTTTAGGTGGAATGGAATGAACTTGCGCTGCATATGAGCCTGATGTGCTTGAAGAGATGTGAAGATCCACACTGCTATACAATGGCACTGGGACAAGAAAAAGTAAAAGTCTGATGGAGACATCAAATGCCTGTGAGCCATAACGTGCCTAGATAAAAACAGTGGAAATAGTAGCATTTGCAGATTGACCAGTAGTGTTGGTCAGTTTATAAGAGCAGATTTTTAAAGGAAATTGTTGCTTTCAGAAAGAACAATTTTCACATAAGAACTATATAAACATCTTAGCTCTACATAGTGAAAACTTTAAAGTTTTGTTTAGATTCTCAAAAGGATCTGGTTTTTTTAAAAGCAAAATGGTTTTGTGGTAAGCAATCAAAAGGTCCTCATGCTTCTTAGGTTTTTTTTACCCATGGAAAGAAGCTACCTTAACCTGTCAAGTGTATATAGTTAAAATATTTGGGGACGTGCAGTGCGCAGGGTATAATTATTTTCTCATCTTCACTTTTTTCTTGTTTTTACTTGTTTGGTTATTTTGAGAGCTTACTTAGGTGGAAAGTGTTCACAACTTTCTTTACTTAACAAACCTTGGAAAGTAAGTAGCTGAGAACTTTGCATTTTGGATAGACAACAAAGAGAAAGTGGCATTTTGAATACACTTGGTTTATAGTTTGAAAAAAGTTTCCAGAAACACAGGTATTGCACAGAAAGGGACTGGGCTAAGTGCTTTTAGAAAGCTTTGTAAATGTCCCTTTGTAACCTTCCATATTATTAGTCTGATTGCTTAGGCCTTAAGGCAACATTTCTAAATTCTTTTCATTCTCCTGTATTCCAGCTTTTAATTCCAAAACAACCTTGTGGGAGACAGTTGCTCATACTTACATTAAACAAACTCATACTTGTTTCTTGACATCAGACAAGAAAAAAAAAAGCCAAAATGTTTTCTTCTAAAAGCTGTTAAGACAGAGGAAGCAAAAAGGACTTTCATAAGCTGGCTACTTTAAGTAGGTCATTAATAGTTTCTCTCAAAAGAACACATAAAAATTGTTTATATGAGGACACAAGCTGCCCTTGTATTACAGAATACAGGGTTTCTCCTAGCTTGTGCTGGGGAGTTCTGCAAGTTACAGAGAGCAAAGTTAACTGATAAAGTCATCAAAAGAGTCAGGCAAAGGGCTCTAGGAATAGTTTGAATTTCAACCTGTGTTAGATGGCTGAAACCTGAAAATTAAACAAGTATTCTGAGGTGTCACACACTATTACATTTAGAGCTAGTACTGGTGTTAACAGTTATCATGTATAAACATTAAAGAATTACCATAATCTGTGATGGTTAGCTAGTTGCATACACATTTTAGCTTGATGGCTGTGTTAAATAATCACTTAACTCAATAATCCTGTTTCTTTATTTAGCAAGAATCTAGATTTTTTCCTGATTGCAGTTGCTCAGCTTTTCCAGAAGTATAATAAATATGTTGGCTTGATTGTGGTATTTATCCTGCATCCTATTTTTTCCTGAAAGTAATGTTTCAAACCTGGTCTATTTCATCAGGGTAATGTGGCTAGCTAGTTTCAATGCACAACTTCTCCTACTTTTATTAAAATCAAAAACTATACCAAGCTGAGACTAACTGTATTTGAATATGGCGTTTCAAAACAACTGCTTTTGGGTTTTTTTACTGTTTTAAGTAAAATGTTTGGTTATTTATGTATGCTGAGAAAAGTGAGATTTGTTACAACTATATCACTGGAAACTACTAGAAATGAATATACTTACCAACATCACCATTGCTCACTTCCTGTATCTGGTGAGCTGTCATATAGAAGATACTGTCTCACTGTATTCAGTAGAGCAACAGTAATTCATATCAGCTGATACCAAGGTTTGTTTTTATGATTATTAGGGCATACTGGCAACTTGATACAGCCTCCTGACATAAAAATATATTACGTCATTCAGATAGCATTAACCTTAGAGGCACTTTAACTAGAAATAATTAAATTTGCACTGATGATCTCTGCAGTCTTCCAAGACAGTTCTAATGGTAGAGGTATGTGACACTGATTCCACTAACAATCTAGTGTCAGGTACAGATTAATAACACTTGAGTTAGCCTTTCTTTGAGCAAATCTGACATAATTTGTATTGTTCCATAGACGGGAAATATAAATGCAGGGAGCCAGCTTTTAACATTTGTCTTGGATTATGGAGATATTTTGTGTTCTGGAACTCAGAAAGAATTGGGGTGACTTAGTTGCAAATATTGTTGCCTCAAGGTAGGTGTGTTCTGCAAAACTTGAGCATTTAATTCGTTCAGGTGAAAGCAGTATACCTATAGTTTAACATAGGGAGCGTGTTTCCTTTCTTTAGAAGGAAATCCTACTGAAGGAAACACAACTTTTAATATAAGCAGCTTAAGAAGGTCTTCAATGAAGTATTCTTATAAGCTCCGTGTCTCAAAATATGTGAAAATCTAAGTGCAGATACAAAAAGAACAAAGGAAGCTGCAACAAAGAAAATGGAACTAGACAGATTAGATTAAGACTTGAAAGCAGGTATTGGAGTCAGCAAGATGAAAGAGACATGAAGAAGACTATAGGTGCAAAATGGGGAGTTCTTGCATGTAGGACTGGATGGCTTGGTAAAGGCCAAAGAAGGCAAGAAAGCAGAAATACACATTAGCAAAAGTAATAAAGATGCATCTGAAAGATTTGAGTCAAGAAGGGAACTTTGAATGTGAAATAGAATGGACTAGAAGATTAAAAGAAGCAATGCTGTCTTTCAAAAGGTTTGTACGACTGGGAGTTTAAAGAGGAATTCTCAGGTATACCTGTAGCTACTGGGGAATGTGTTAATGCAGAGTTCACTCAACCCAGATCTGCCTTGCAAACAAGTTGGCTGCAGCATATTAACAAGCTCCTTTCCTTATATAAAGGCAGCTTTTATTGGTAACCAAGTATGTCTTACAAGGCTGGTTCTTTGGGGGATGGGGTGTGAGGGAGTTAGACTGATAAAAGCACCTCTCTAGCACTGACTGGACTTTCTGTTCTTAAAATTGCTGTGTAACTGGAGATTTTTTGTAATAGTTTCTCATCTTGTCCAGGTTGTGAATGTGACTGATTTGATGTGGGATGTGCATGGAAAGAAAATTAAAAGATAGATGAAGAAAAATCATTTTTCTGCCTTTACTTGTAAGAAAATTGCAAATAACTGGTGATTATTAGAGATCTCTTACAACATGACCAAAATGATCGTAACTTCCAGTTTTTAGATATTCTGTAAAGAAAGGCAGAACTTATTTAGGAAAGCAAGGCATAAAAACTGTCTGAACAGGCCAGCTTTTTTTAGCCTGATAGCACTTTGGTTGGGCACATAGACAGTTACAGAAATTTTGTGTGTACATCCTACTACTAACACAAACAGTACTTCTGTACAAAGAAGGCTTCCTGGCCTCTTGAAGACACTCTGTGTCTAAGAACCTCAAATAGTTGAACACAGCATGGATATTCTGGGTAAATTCAACTGGTACACAGGGAAGCCCCAGCCACATCTCAGTCTTACAGCTGGAGAACCGGGAAGGCCTTGCTTGGGAAACTGACAACCAGCAGCACCACACAGGGAGGTTTGGAAGGAAACAGAAATGCAGATGACCCAGTATCAGTTCCATTCATTTCCTTGGTAGGGGATTTACTATTTTTGCTGCTTTAGCTTATGCTGGTTCTCCAAGTGCAGTAAGTTATACAATGAACACTGTTTTATGCCGGTATAAGCATATTTATGTTTGGGCTTCTGCCACAGAAACTTTTCAAAAGGAAATCAGATCTCATGTTTCTGTGCAGGCATAAGTTTCTCTTGGCTTAAGCTTATGAAAAATACATACAGTTGCATACTGTCCATTAAAAAAAATGAGTGAAGTTCAAAATAAGGTGACAAAGTATAAATCCAAAGAGAAAAAATTGGAAAGTGAAATCTGTAGGTTTCTAGGACAAAATAATCTGAGTTTGGAGAAGAAATTTGACGCAAACCTCATCTGTATATATATGAGTGCATATTTATATGAGGCTCATACATATATGAGTGCATATGCATTTTTTCATGTGCTTGTTAAGACGTTCGTTTTGATGTCATATATTCATTATTAATCTTATTTTCTTTAAAGCAGTCTGGCATATGAAATGTATATATATCCATGACTTAGCTAAAAATTAGTTTAAACAATTTGTATATCAGCCATAGAATTAGAAATTCAGATATTTTTGGGTACGGATTTTGCATAAGGACTGAGGAAATAATTCTAAGAATCCTAGTTTGTGTGGAGTCTTTGAGATTTATATTTTAATTTCCTAAAATGTTTTTTGTCTGGTTTTGGGGGGTTTTTTTGGTTGCTTTCTCGAAGAGCTGGCTGGGTAACAGGCAGCTGCAAACCTAAGGGTAGGCTGCATAGTTCTTCCAAAGCCTTCCTTTCATGTTAAGCCAAGTGAGAGACACAGAGTGAAATGTAAACTCTGGCTCAGTATATCCTCATGGCCTTCTCTCCTGGTGAGCAGCCCGCGGGGCAGAAGGGGGGCTGAAGCCACCCAAGGATGCTAACCGCAACGGCCTGGGAGACTCCGGCAGTGAGCTGCTGCTGCCAGGTTGCTCAGAGGAGGAATGTGAAGATGGTGCTCGAGGGCCCTTGATAACAGACCGCTGAGATGGTGCTCCTCATCCCACTGCCCCTTCTCATTCCATCCTCCCCCCAGAAAGAAGGAAAAGGCATTCACTTTCCTTCCATTTAACTGTTTCCCTTTAATTCACGGCAGTCTGAGAACTAAGTTTGTGTTGTGTTTGAAATTACAGACTGGAACCATCTTTATTTCGTTTGATTTCATTTTTCATTTCTATTTTATTTTCAAGCTTTGCAGAAACTCAACCTATATACCGGGAAAGGAGCTTCCTATGAAATATAAACAGATGTTTGTGCATTCAAGTGAAGTTTGTTTTTAGGAGGCTTTGTGATAAACCATATTAATGCAGTATCGAGGTCTAACAGTTAAATAATGACTAATTGACAAGTTTGATCACATTGACATGGTCTGCTGTGCTGGTTTGTTTTGGTTTTTAAAAAGGTATTTTTTTTCCAACTGTATTTTATGCTTGCAACTAATCTTTAAGTTCTTCCTCAGTACAGGGACATAGAAAACTTTCTCCTGGGACAAAAGGGTGATTCCCAGAACTCCAGCTATTTCCTCCAGTGCTAGGGAGATGCGTATGTCTTACAGTAGCCATAATTGCTTGGGGCCTTTTTTCTACCAAGTAATTCTTTGGCTTCAAATCACTGAAGGGCTGTAAATTTGGGTTTTTGGTTTTTGTTTTTTTTTTTTTTTTTGTTGTGAGTTTGTTGTTTGGGTAGAAAGGGAAATGTGAGCAGCATCCCCTCTCTTGTGTAGAGATGTTTTTCTTTTTGCTTCCAGCCATCTGTCTCCCCCTCCAGTTCTCTCTGTGCTCATCCTTACTACGTTTGTGCTGCCTGCTTCCTTTGTCCTGTCTGTTTATTCTGCAGAGAGCATGTAGGACTCAAAAATACATACATACATACATACATACATACATACATACAGTATTTTTTTCATTCTTCTGTTGTGGCCATGAATTTTCCCCTCAATCGGTTGTGGCCCACAAATTCTCTAGTTGATGTTTTATAGTCTTTTTCCCTATCCAGGTTTACACAGAGTATGCTTAGTGGTGTACATTCTGCACTGATGCAGTGAAGTGTGATGGTGAAGGAAAGTATTGTTTGTGTCAGCTTGAAGATCACCAGGTTTTGTGAACATGTGCTAATATAACAGTTTTAGTGACCATCACAGATACAATAGAATGAACTGTGGTTTTTCCTGTACTCATCTATATCTATGCATATACGTACTGTGTTCTTTAGACTGTTATAGAAGTGAAATTATTAAATAAGCTAATCTTTAAGATATTATTTAGCCATTTGTGAAATTGTTTCTAAAATCTTACACAGATATTAAAGATATTCAAACAAACTGGATTATATTGAAAGACAAAATTTAAACTGTTAAATGTGAAATAAATTATCAAGTACTCTGTCTTCTGACTGATGAGACAAACTTGAAGTGGTAATTCCTTCTGAGAATTTCCTGGCATTGTGTGTGATATTGCAAGTGCAATTCCAGTTTACAGTCTGAGCTGGTAGAAGACTTGAGAGTCTACCATGGGGTAGATGTGGTGAATAAACATGACTTTTCCATAAGGGATGGCACTAAAGATGTGAAAGACTCTGCTCTATATGACTATAAATGCTGTCTTTGCTATGGAAAGTCTTAGTAATAAAGGTTACTGCTGTTTACATCATGAAGCAGGTGAGCTCTCCTCTAGATATGAAAAGTTGGAGGGAAAGAGTTTTGAAGGCAGTAGCCCTACTAGAGTTGTAGAGTTTTGTGGCTCACTCTTGTGAAATGTGGAGGAACAGACTGAGCAATTAAAAAGTGATACCTGCAGCGTATATAAGGAAGGATGACACAGTATTATGTGGTAATCCTGACATGCGTTCAAGAGCTGCACCAATGGCCTGTAGTTTTCAGATATTGTGGAGGAATCAAAGGAAGAAAACCCAAGGAAACACACCTTCAACATTTCCCCCTCTTCTTACAGTTCTCCTCCCCCCAGTAATTCTTTTCAGTTGTGCTTTTAAATAAATGATTAAATTAAGAGTTGTTCCAGGATGAAATATCTCACCTTAATAAAGCGAGATTGCTTTTCAAGCTGGCAAACATCTCCCTGATGCCCTCATCCTTAGCATTCTGTGCTTGTGAAATAGGTAAAGTGAGGAGAATATTAAGAAAGTCGGGCAGAAAACATGCCTGAAAGGTCTTACAGTAAATTTGTTATTCCAGTGTTGTATTGTCTTGCAGCACTTTTCTGACAGATCTCTCAAGTAGTCAGGATGCTTTCCAGTTTGGATTTTTATTTGTTGATGTTTTGGTTTTTTTAATGCTTAAGCTTAGTGAATTAGTACACAAGGGTTAAAGTATTATGGATTTTGCCTCTCTTGCAACATTGTAGCATTATTGAAAATAATGAAGTTTAGGGGCATGTTAAGACTGGATAGAACTGAAGGTCTTCCTACACAATTGGGTAAATTCAGCAGAATCATTGCAATAAAATCATTTTACTGTGTATAATTTTACTTTGCAATTTTATAGTTTCATTCATAGTCTCTCACAGGATGTCATACAAATTGTATTTAGTAATACTAATTTAATTGTAGTGATTTTATTTTTCTTTTCAGGGTGTACCTCAGTTACCATGTGCCAAAGCATTGTATAACTACGAGGGAAAAGAACCTGGAGATCTTAAATTCAGTAAAGGAGACATCATCATTTTACGTCGACAGGTGGATGAAAATTGGTATCATGGAGAAGTCAATGGCATCCATGGCTTTTTTCCTACCAATTTTGTTCAGATTATTAAACCTTTACCTCAGCCTCCGCCTCAGTGCAAAGCACTTTATGACTTTGAAGTAAAAGACAAGGAAGCAGATAAAGACTGTTTACCATTTGCAAAGGTAAAAACAATAAAATTATTTTCTTTTGATAATGTCATGCACTTGGATAAGAATAAGACTGTTCTGTAGTCTTGTCTGCACGTTCTTTAATGGAGCTGCACACATTCAAAAAGGTAGTTCTGAAGGTATTTCTTTTATGTTGATTAGTTTTGCCCTGCTTCTCTTCCTAAATTACATATAATTCAGGTTTTATTTTTGAGAATGCAAGTTTTCATAATTGCAGTAGTAATGTTCTTTATTTATGGGAAATAGGCTGTGTTACGAATTAAGTGTTCCATATTCTAAAGAAATTCATTTTAAATTGTTGAAGTTGGTACTATTTTCAGCTTTGCATTTAGTAAGTGACATCTAGATACTAGGCAAAAAGTATTATTTAGCTTTGGCATTCTATAATATTACTAATTGCCTTTTGGAAAATGCGATGTTTCCAATGTTATTTCTATTGTAATTAATTTCCTGTCATGCAGGGCATGTAATGATACAGAGTTTTAATAGGAATTAGAGCTGTTAATCAGTTTCTGATTCTTCAGTTTATCAAATTGCACAAGAATGTCAAAAGAACAAATACAAACTAATTGCTTCTCTACCAATCCATGCCTATTAAAAATGAAAAGGATGGCTACAATTCTAAAACCGATATTAACATGTGGACAGACAATTGTTATCACAGCACAAAACATCAATACTGTTGAGGATGATTTGCATTAGCTTGTGTATTTTGATTAACTTGTTAGCAAACTTGGTTATTGTCAGTTTGGTTTTTGGGTTTGTTTTTGTTTTAAATCCCCAGTCCTGCTTGAGTAAGCATATGTTTCCAAATATTTTAACTTGCATATGAAGCAATTATGTATCTTCAGTACAAGCAAGAGCAACATTTAATGTGCGTATAAATCCTTTTTTTATGTAATGTTCTCAAAACTGTATCTAGTCCAAATACTCCATGTAATTGTGAAAGAAATTGTATCATTTACCAGTGTTCTTAATACTTAAGTAGAAAAGCAATTATCTAGGGAAGTTTAGGTAATGAGTCAGTTGAGAAGGAGAAAGATTGTGGTTCTGTTGATTAATGCCAAGGATTTAAAAGAGGGCTGATGAATACCATGGACTGAACACAGCAGGAGGTCTGACACTAAGCATGAAATCAGATGGCTGAGATGAGCTGTGGACAGGTAGCTTAACTCTGACAAAATAGGGAAAAGAACGGCTGCATCTGACTTCAACCCCAAAAGTGTTCCTGTTATGGAGTGCCTTCTCTGTGTTCTTGTCTTTGCACTGCAATAACACACGTCTCAGTGCAGCTTCAGAGCGCGGCATTAACTCTTTCTACCAAAAAGTGACGACATGCTGAATTCCATGGAAAAGCTCTGCCTTAGAGTTCACCAGCAGGGCAACAGTGATAAAGCCGCAGTTGAGGTCAAACCTCAGTAATTTATTTTGCTATTTAATAAAACAGCATTTATGTACCACACCTATCACAAAAGCAGGCATTTAAAGAGAGTCTGGTTTTGATAGCAGGATCCCGTAACGATGGTCCCAGCCTTAGCAGAGGCAAGCTTGACTCCCACTGCCCTTCGTGGGAGCAAGCAGCCTTCTCCGAGATATGACCTTACAAGACAAGTGATCCTTGCTGGAGATTTGCCATCACTGTACTGCTTGTCACAGATATACATATGGTCAGTTTTTTCAAGCTTAAGATGCCCTTGAAGTTATAGGAACAAGAACGTTCTAAAAATGTAAACCCGATTCTCTCTCCATTTCTGGGTCGCACACCTCTTGCATTGCTATCATGTTCCAAGGCAAGATTAATTTATGCCCTGAGAGGTATTTCCAGGAATTTGAGCTGGAAAATAATCTTTTATCTTCCAGTTTAATTCTCTGAAATTCTGAATTCACACTGGAAATTACAGCAGCCACTGACACATCAGTGAAGCTGTTCCAATGCTAAAACAGAGGTTTTTCAATTTCCAAATAACTTCACTGTAATGCAGGATAGCAAATAATCAAATTCAAATTCTTCGAAAGCTCTGTAGCAAGTTGTTCTCTTTCTTGTGCTCCTGTAATTCCTCTTTCATTGAGAAAGTCACAAATACACACACGCAGACAATAAGCAAGGAAGCCCTTGATGCACAGAGGTATTTTCCTGGTGATTGTAGGTGGTTTGTACCTTCCTAAAATAATCAATTCATGCTTTGTGTCTGAGCTATGCCAATTTTTTACTTTTTGCTATTCTTACAGCAACATCTGGAACAAAGATATATCAAATATCAGAACATAACCAAGTTTGTTTAATCTAGAAATACACAAACACACAGAAATTTGTACAATTACCCATGGAGTGAAAAAGTACAAAGAAGATAAGTATTTATTAAAAACCTAAGGTGAGAATTACAACATAAAACTTCTGTTTATGCAGTATAACAGGATATGAGCTCCCAGAGTCTGCTTATAAATGCAAAAAAACTCCATAAGCAAGCATTGAGGTCACTTTTTAACTGCTACCTACCGCAAAAGCCAGATGGCATTGCTATGTGGCAAGGGGCAAAAACCATCTTTGAGCTGCTCAAAAATAGTAGTGGCACCTTTAATCTCTGTCCTCCTGCAAGTGAAAGGTGATCTGCATCAACTCTGAGTCTGGAATATATTCCTGTCCATCCATCTTGATTTGCTCTACTGAACCACATTTAAATGAGGAAAACCAGTGTTTCAACAAAAATTGTTGTCCCCAATCTTCTTTCCTGACTTGAACACTGTCATCTCATTTTCTACCCTCAAAATCAAAGGTACAGGTGCTTACTCATAATCTAAGGTATATTTTTGAAGTTTACAGACTCCCTTCTCTGCAACTGCAGGATTAATCTTCCTACTAAAGTGAAGAAAGACTATTATAAAGGCAAAGGTCTGAAAAAACCACGTTACAAAGTTAGTAATTTGTGTGATAATTGATAGTGCCAGGGAAACTGCACAGAAGTGACTGCTGAGACAAAAGTTTCAACACAAGAGAAAACAAAGGCTGAAATACAGCTGAGCTGATTTCCCTCTGGAACTCCAGGTCCTGATTCACACAGCTCAATGATTAAGTATGAGAAAACAAATACATTGTTTTGAAACTTCTCCATGATACTTAGTAACAAATGAAGAAAAGAGTTTATATTAACCTCAGATAATTTGCATAGACATTTTTACACACGAACGAGACGTAGACAAATACACATGCTTGACGAATACTGGAATTAATAAGTAGCAGTTTTGCTCATAGGTGGGCTAATTATACCATAAATACCTAGACCTAAGACAAATCTTTATTCATTCAAAGATTATAAATTGTCATCTTTCAGCAGCATAAAAGTGCTGGAACAAAGAAACACTACAGCTCAATTGTAGTGTGCGTACTTATGGTTTTAATTTGCAAACAATAAATCATTAGTTTTACTTAGTTTTGTGTACTTCTTGAAGCAAAAGGTTTTAATTTTCTCATTTATATAAATAAGCTTTACACAATTCAATTTAATTGAGAGTTATATATGAAATTCTCAATGTGCTCTTCTCTAAGGGATGCATATTTGTTCAAATTGAGAGCAAAGGCATTTGCATACTATGAAGACTGCTTGTCCTGTGCTTCCTGCTGTACACTTGCCTGCAGACAACCAGAGAGCTTTCCTTTATTTCAGCTGAATACACAAAATTTATAATTTGAAATAAGATTCTAAAATCTCGTAGAAAAAGAAACAAGAACTTCCCAAGTGCTTCATTAAGTCTAAAGTCTGTCCTGTGTCCATGTGCAGTCTCTTGTGATCTCCAGACAAACAAGTACATAGAACAAAACTTGCATATCCCTTGTTCTCATCCAAATCACACACTAACATCTGATTTTGATGCTTTTTCTGTGGTTCCTAAGTTACACGTAAAATGATCATAGGTGTTTTAGAGACCTGAGGTAATTGCATGCTTGTCAACAAGATTCAGGAGTACTTCTCTTAAAATTAAGCTGTACAATCTGAATGATTTACTTCATGCTACTTCTGGAACCGCTGGCGCATTAGTTAACATTGTGTTACCCATGGCAAGTAGAACGTCACAGTTCTGGTTTAGGTCTACATGCAGCCGCTTCAAACACAACATGTTCACCTTTTTTGCGTCTTATAGATGTGATCTCACTTCACCAGAGGTTGGTTTCAGTATCCCACAGTCAGATTGGCCACGTAGTTCCAGTTCAACAACTGCCTAGCGAGTTTTACTGCAGGGATGTTCCTAAATCTTCCCTTACAGCACACCCC
>JAVHNC010066133.1:8776-23711 GCA_034782935.1 Micropsitta keiensis | reverse complement strand
ATGCAGAGTTCAGATGTGTCTGCCCAACGTCCTCTGCTGCATATCCCACTCACCCCAACTATAGTCCCCAGCCCCAGTGTAAGTGCCATGGTGGATTGGCTGCAGCAGGTGCTCACGAGGGCTCTCCACAGGCAGAACCAGCTCCCATCCACACCTTCTCTACCTCCTTTGTGGAAATCACAAGCTGGACAATACCCATTTTGTATACACATATCTCTAATACACAGGAAATACTATAGAGTTTCCTATCTGTATTCTCATGAAGACCATGCCTAGAATTTATTCAAACTGAGTTTCAGTTTAAACTCCGCTATGTCTATAAATATCTCCTGGAGGCAGGCAAAGACAACCACTTTTATGTTCTCACAGCACTTTTTTCTCTAGCTTGGTTCATGTAGAATATCATTTTTGATGTTGCTGTTTCTCTTTTTCCCAACTGTAAATATTTGGTTGCATTTTCATTGCTTCTTGTCCCTTATCTTTAATATCATATAAATAGAAACCTGCACAGTTTCTCCATTTACAAATACATCAAGATTAATTTGCATGCTGAAAGCTTGAATCAAATATTTTAAACCGGACATGAATAAAACAGTAATCCACTGCTGGGCTGAATTCCAAACAAATAAATGAAATAGATTTCACATGAAAGCAATAAACAATAGCAACGCCAATTACTCATTAGAATTCCCGCTCTGCCAGCATGAATGACAAATACCTTATAAAAGCTACGAAAACAACAACAGAACTTTCAACCCCCCAAACTATCATTACTATTCAAACTTTCCTCCTTGTCTAGACTATGTTGGTATTTCACAAATACTTAAGAGCTCCAGTGCACTTAGGGGTTAGAGTTTATTTGAATACTGAAACTGGCCTATGTGATGAGAAAGAAATCAAAGCATTTCCATTTAATTCCTATTTCACCTGTAAAACAGCAAAATGCCATGGCTCATTCTTTCCCTGAGCCCCCAGTGGTATTGTTTTTAAACGATGGTATTGGTTTTGCCTGTTTGCTGCAAATACCCACCTTACTGCAGGGGTACACCATGAGATTTTAAGTGCTGCCCTAAGCAAGCTATTACCAACCCAAGAGTCACCATGACTCACACACATCCCCACGTCTGAGTCACAGCTACTCCTCTTCTCTACTACTCCCTTCCAAGATCCGGGGGAGGCAATTCACTCTCTAACAGTAATTATGCCCGCCCGGAAAACAGAGGCTTAGTATTGCCAATCTGTAGTATTCAAATCCTATGAGTCAGCCCTGTCCCCTCTAAAGTCATGTGGCTGACTTAGAAAGTCACGTCGTTTTAAAAATATTAAGTTTGTGGGAATTTTTTAATTCACTTTCTTATTGTTATTTTTAGCTGGTTTAAAAGCATGTTTTTCTCTCCTATCTCCACTCTTCTCTGCTCTCCCACAAAACCAAAGGCAAGATTCTCACGTATTTTTATGTGAGATCGATTTTATGCTTCAGAAAAGACACTTCGTAATACACCAGCCTGGTTCAGACCACGTGAGGTATGAACCAGTGGGAGCATAGGGCCACCTTCCATAGGACACTTTGTAATACACCAGCCTGGTTCAGACCACGAGGTATGAACCAGTGGGAGCATAGGGCCACCTTCCATAGTTTGAACAGACACAGTTCAAACTACAATGCCAGAAATTCACTCCAAATTTTACATCTTTGTGGTTCATCCCTCTCAGTGCTCTGCTGAGAGAATAATATTTAGCTGTTACAGCAGGGAGCATCTCTATTTATATCAGGGTTTTGTGAAGGATGGGAGCATTTGTTTCAAGCGCCCCGAAGCAGGAATACATACTGAGCAATGGCTGTTACCTGAAAAATCTCGCTCAAACCTTAGGGCTTCCACAGGTAAAAATTAACCTTTCTGCAACAATTACCCCCCTGTGCTTTCTGCTTGGGATGGCCACCACACAGCCAAAACACATTAAAACTGGTTGACCCCAGCAGCCCCACATCCTCCTGCACAGGCAGTTACGCCACTGAGTGATGCCGTTAAACCACAACTACACAAGCGGAGATCAGGATCTGCTCCACTTCCAGCCAGCAGATCCTCATGGATCAGCCTTGCCAGCTCCTCACTACAGCCCAGCAAGAGCCAAGTGGCCATATGGGATTTTTGGCCTACAGCCTGTCTCCAGTATACTGAAGTCAGACCTAAATATTATACCCTGGGGGATGAGAGGGCTGTGTGTATACAGAATTTATATGTATGAGGGGAACAAGTACCCAAAAGAGCATCTCTGCAGTAGGTGACTGCCTTTTTGTGTGCCTGCCTTCAGGGCTTTTCTTCTTGAAGACATGCATAAGGCTTCTTGTAGCTTCGTAATGAAAATCCCTTCCCTTGCTGTTGTGTAATATCTCCCTACGCGGCAGAGCTCAAAGCAAACCAGAACTGCCCTGGGCTTCATGAATACCGTAGCCTTGATCTCCTCTTAGGTCAATGCTTGTGTCAGAGAGGCTGCATGCTAGTGTGAGGATCCATCCCTGCTGCCTGCAGGTTTGGGACACACATGCTGGCTGTAGGGTTCATAGAACAGAGCTGTGGCATCACTTCAGACAGAAAATAAAGGCAAATGCAAGCACAGAAAAGAAGGCAAGACAGGTTGATGTTTCCACTATAATGGAAGAAATCCAATAGTCTCCTGTTTGCTTTCTAAACAAAGCCAGCAACTACAGAATCACCACTCTTTTTCTCCTAGCTCCCACCAGTATCCTGAATCACTTTGCCATGAAATCCTGTTGTGAAGGTGGATTGAAGCTTTTGGTCAGGTTATCTTTCAGCATTTAAGTAAACAGTACATACAAGGTGTACGTAAGCTGCGTAGCAGCAGTTCCTTTTCCTTGCCATTCACAAGGGTACAAAGAAGCACACAAGAATGTTGCCACATTCTGCAACCCTCTTCTCCTAGGAAAGGGGCCCCATCTTTGAATATAACACAATTTTCCTTATTCTGAACAAAAAATCTTTACCAGCTGTCAGATGACAGCAGCTCTTCATACATTTCATAATTGGATCACCAGACAGCATATTCTTCTAAGAGTTTTACCCCCAGGTTTAGGCATCTCTGGCTTGGTCATCCTGAAGTTTGGGATGAACCTTCCCTTATTAGTGAAGAGAAATCATATAAATAGAAACCAATATAAATCATACAAATATGAAGGGAAAACTTCCCATAATGTTCGAAATACATTTACACTGTCACAACTGAACTGAGCACCCATATATGTTCATGCAACAAATACACCAGTCAAGACGGACCATTCCATAGAAAAAGCAGAATATTATATACATCTAAACAACAATTTTCCCCACTAATGACATTTTAGAAGGAACAAACCAGAACAGCCTAACACTCACAAGTGCTTAACACCCATAACAATGACAGCTATAACAAATAAATAAAAAAGAAAATCCTGATGTGACATGTATATCAATAGATATCAGCTTTTCCAACTGGACTTCTGTAGTCATTGTACTGGGACACATCTGTGACTAAGTTGCAGTGAACAAGATGTTCTCAAATCCACGAGAAGCAAATCTTACAATAGTGTAAACATTAAACCTATTTGGTGGGCAGTGATGTGTTGCTGTCTGAAAACGAATATTGTTCTCCTGTATTTAATCCCCAATGACTCACACACTCCAGTATTCTTTACGAAAGAGTATGTTGGCAATTTTTAGCCCACCTCCCCAAGGCATTATCTTGCTGTCAGGAGGTTACCATAAATCCCAAGTGTCCAACTTGCTTTCATCAATGTCAGAAAAAGTCCTTTGAGACTTTTCTCCCCTGCAGGGAACCATTTACATCCTCACCCTAGTAATACTTGCATGAATTTTTCAGCAGCATCAGTAAAATAACTGAAACGCTACAGTACATAATTTTTAATGCACATACCAATCCCTACATGAACCAAGCCACGAGCTGCACTCAGGCTCACAGTGCATCGGCATTGCTTGTAACTACCACAATAATCTAATCATAGTTTTGTTCATAAGACTTCAAATCCAACTGTAAACACCCTCACCTTTGATGATCCTTCACGAGTCCCACTATGCCTACCCACAGAAATCTGGTCTAGGTTGTAACGTGTGGAAATAAAAACCATTTCATGTTTCAGTATGTTGTTGCTTCTTTTTCTCCCCAGGGGATTACACAAGGAGGGGGCAATGGGAAAATAAAATAAAAGGGATAAGCAACCCTGCTTCCTCAACACACAAATCTATTTTCTGTTCAGAAGCCCAAGACTGACATCCCAGTGAGTGCTGCTCCTATTGGGAGTCCTTGCTCTTGACTTTCTTCTAGGTTAAGCACTGCCTCTCTCCCTTTTTGCAGTGCTGCTCCTTAATTTCTACTTTTCTAGATTACGGAAGGGTACAGCATGAGCCAGACAAATCAGAGTTTGCAATTAATCTGCAGAAAAAACCCTGTCCATTCAGCTCATTTTCTCTTTAGTTTTGCCCAGCTCATTGCCTTGGGTATCAACTTGTTTCATCTGTCACCACACAAAGGAGCACTTCACTGGTCTTTCTAGTCACTGTAAATGAAAGAGGTTAGTATATTCATCAGCGTTAACCAGCGTGGCAAATAAATACACTTTCCACAACAGTGCCCATTAATACCGTTAAGCAAAGCAGTATTTTAAGCCCTTTGAAATCATTAACAACACAATCACTAATTTTTAGTTGTTTCAGTCCCACAAGACTTACAAGGGGCGTGAAGTTTTACAGCACTTATGCATACACCTAAGATCTTTGAGGGACTTGAAGAAAGTACACCAGAAGCAATACCACAATTATTATGCTGCACAGCATTTCAGAATTATAATCCAAATGTCAGTTGACTACTTAGCTTTGTATATGACACTTTTAAAAACCTAAATATTCAGGAACATGCAATTTGTTTTACTGGGAAAATACACCAAAAAATCTACACACGGTAATTTCAGGGGTTTGTGTTTGTCCTTTTAAGCATTTAAGAATTGTTGGATTCTCCAGGCCTACAATCACAAATACATGAATGTAATTGCCTTTATTCAGATGTCTGATGCAAAGTGCACCTGAGTTTGCGTATTCTGGACTCTTCTGGCAAATTCCTAGCTGAAGATAGATTGCCATCTTCCACTTTCCTGCTTGCAAACCTCTGGCACTTGGTCAGTGAGTTGTTCCCATCCAGCTAGCAAAAGGAAAACTTTATTTTTCAGGAACAAACTTTCAGCAGTCGTAGCCTTACACCAAGCAAATGCTCCATCACTATTTTAAGAAGAAACTGAGTAATAAATCACTTGCCCAGTTTTCTGGATACAATACGTGTGACAGCAATGACTAACTTGATATTCTATCCAAACTATGTACAGCAAGTCAAGTTTGAAGTGCCTTGAAAGGCTGGTGGCAAAATTTAGCTTGGTTCAGATTCTTGCCTCAGTCAGACTTGGAATATGTTCGGGACTCCAGGAAGGAAGCAATGGAGTAACACAGACCAGAGCCTGGTCTGATGCCAGCCTCTAGGCTTGTTTCTCCATTATATTGTACCACACGTCTTCACTTATCTCAGTGAAATATGGATGCAAAACATCACCATTTACACTCTCAGTGTAAAATTACCAAGCAAAGAAAAATAAGCATTTTAAATCTCTCACTTTCTCAAAGACATCAACTTTTTTTCCGCTCCCTTTTTTTAAGAAAGAAAGATAAAATACATTTAAAAAATTAAAATCTGTAACATAATTGAAAAAAAAGCAGCTGGAAAAATCAGAGTAGTAATAGGATCTCCTTGGAAGAAAGCAGGTACGATCAGGAAAGCCACATGAACAGGGTCAGGTTTTTAAACCCTTAACAGAACTACGCTTAATCTACCATCCTTCCACCCCTGATCTCAGTCCCTCGTTACTCTCAGTGACAGTCACTGCAAGAGAATGTCATGAAGATACAAAATATGAATTTATATTGTTTTTTGCTTTCAATACCAAGAGTATTCTCTCTGGGAGAAGGTACAGAATGACACATATAACACTAATAATAAGTTACCCAGAATTTAAATAAGAGGCACGAAAACTGATGGCCAGATCTTCAGCTTTCAAAAAAGAAAGCCAATATATCCACACTGATTTGCAGCAGCCATCAATCTAACTGTATGCAATTAGCCCCTGCAGGGTCTTTATAAATACTGATTTTTAATTGAATAGACCTATACTTTGCATTCCAGCTTCAGGCAGAGACATACATATACAATGGAATATTTTTTCTTTAGCTGTTCTCACTTTTCCAAAGTGGATTTCTTAAAATTATTTTATACAAAATATTTCTGGTTGAAGAGAAATTTTTAAAGCCAAAGCTCCACGTGGATTCATTTGTCAATGCAAAATAACAATAGATCAAAGCTCAGCTATCATGGCAGCACTCATTTCAAGAAAGTTTCCTTTTAGCTTCTATTCCTTCTTTCTGCTTGTGGCACAGAAAGTTGTCAATTAAATTACTGGCCTCCATATTGCCTCTTCTAAAGTTTGCATGGCTTTATGGACAACTTCCTGAGTAAATAATTCCCTCTTCCGTGACAAGAAGAAAACTCTGGTGGTTTGCTTTACCGTGCATATCATTCACAGTTTATTTTTCTTCATTCTGTAGATTACTTTAGGAAAAAGAAAAGGGCTTGGAGAATGCCTTTTCAGGGAAGACAATTTCAACTAACACCTCCTCAGCTCTTCTTTTATAAGAGAGACTTCAGTACTATGTCATATTTAACAAAGCACTTTGTAAGCATCCATTAATCATGTAGTGCTCCTGAGAGGCACATTATGTAATGTTTAATCTGCTCAGCTGAGGCTGTAAGTACAAGAAACCTCTCAAAATTTTATCAGCTTTACAATAAGAGGGGACGTATTTTAAGTACGACCAGTGCGAGCAAGCAAGCAGTCACTCTCCATCCTCCAGGTCCCTTCATCAACAGTAAATTTTCCCCATTGATTGTAACAGCTATGTCTATGTCCACAAAAAGCACGCACTTTTTGCTTCCAAAAGCCACTGCATATTTTTTACATGCAATTTCTGGGTGCCCAACTGATGATTTGCAAAGATACTGATGGCTTCTCTCACCAGACACGTATTTCCTAATGCCACAACACTTGGATGTGTTGAAGTGGAGTCTCTGAGCAGTGCAGTCCTCCCCAGCATGAGTCCAGCTTGAAGATCACCAGCTCAGCAGCAGTGTTGCTCTGTATCCCTTTCAGTGGGTACTTCATGAGAAATAAGACCTCTGTGCAGAAAAGGGACACCAGTCACAGGTACCCATGAGTGGGTCATCCATGAGCTGCCTCTTTCCACACTGCCAGTACAAACATCTTTTATAACTAACACCACCTAAACTCTGCAGAAATCTCTTATTCCTCCCTTACCCTTAATGCAGGATCAGCCAGTCCTGACTCTGCACCAATGTCAGTGCTAGCTCTGAAGAAAAATTCATCCTTCTGAAAGATTAAATGGGAAAAGAAAGCAGCTGTGAGCCACAGACAAAGGCTTTGCATTGCCTGTCAAATAGCGTCCAACAAACATGTTGTATGCATCAATATTCTCCTTTATTGTTTCTTAGTATTCATATATAGTGACCAAAACAATAAAGGCAGAGGAAGAGAATTCACCAATCAATTGATAGGAAAGGTGCCCTTTGTTATTTTGGTTTATATCTTTCCTTTAAATCTGCATTACCAGTACAGGAAACAGTTTATGCAGTGGTGTAACTACTGATGTTTTTTATCAATGTAATACTGATATCCACAATGACTGACAATTTGGGCATGAAAACCTCTTTCTTTTTCCTCCTTACAATCAATAGAAAAGCTCTAAATTCACAAAATCCTTGCTTCCATCACAGCAATCACCTTGAAATCACCTTGACAGAGGTGAAATCACCTTGACAGAGGAATATAATGATATTTGTGTATGAACCTGAAGGAAGTTGGTCTGACAGCACCTCTGGAGATGAGTCATTTGTACCACCATGGCCACCTGCGTCCGCTGGTCTAAGACACACAGAGCTGTTACCAGTGTCATTTAGATGCGGCCCTTCTCTCCTGAGATGAAGGCAGTAAATGAACAAATAAAGACAGATCACCTTTGTAACTCACAGAGCTACTGAAGCCTAAAATCATGAGCGTTTTCTAGTGCATAGGTCAGCTCTAATCAGTTCCATCAGCACATAATAATGAGTGAGGGTTCAACTCTTAAGTCCACAGTAAATTCAGTAGAGCTACTCCACATCAAGCTGGTATTCAGCTGGATTTCTCTTTTCTGGCTAGAACGAGCAAGCCGCAGAACTTTGCTCAATGGTGTCCTTCAATATGTGCTAATTTGCCAGCAGCCACTGAGGAACAAACACAAGCAGCAGTTGAGAAGGAAAGTGAAAATGAAGCACAGATGTAGTGGGACAGGTTCAGCAGTAATGGAAGTGGTGCTGCAAGGAAGGGGGCAACTCATTGGCATGGACATGCCAGAAAAGCTAAAGGGCTCAATAAGTTATCAGAGCTCCCTGCAAAGCTCTCAGGTCCCATTGAAGACAAGAGTGGGGAAGGACCCTGAGCCAGGACCTGACACGAACAGAGCAAAAGAGCACCAAAGCAGCAGAGCTGCCCTCAGGGGCTCATGGAGATCAAAGAGAGAACTGCTGCAGCTTTTGCAGTGGGAACAGGACTGAAACAGGGTGTGAAGCACTAAAAGGAAGCTACAGCCAGTTCCCTCCCTCCATTCATCCATGCACTTAGCTACTGTTTTCTGCCAAAAAAACCCCAAACCAAACAAAACAAAAACAAAACAAACAAACCCCCCCAAAAAAAACCCAAACAAACAAAACAAAACAAAAAACCAACACAACCCCAAAAGCAGAATATATAATATAATTATCTATAATGGACAATATCTATATTAGGAATATATACAGAATCATAGAATGGTTAGAGTTGAAATGGACCTTAAAGATCATCCAGTTCCAAACCCTTGCCATGGGCAGGGACACCTTCAACCACACCAGGTTGCTCAAACACACATACATATATGAGTGCTTCAGGATCAGAGGATCCTTTCAGTTATTATGTTTTTCCGGTCATTAATGGAGAGATACTGATCTGCCTTTTGATACAAACAGGACAAGTTTAAATCATTCCTGCTTTAAAAGTGGACAACTGCCCTCATTCTGTAGTGCATATAGCTTTCTAGGAAATTACCATTTTTAGGCATTCTTCTAATTTCTTGTATTCCCCTCCCATCTCCCAGTTATCAAAATTTCAGTTCCACTACATGAAAAGTTTCTTTGCTACTTGTGTTTTCTCTGTTGCCATGGATCTCTGTGCAGTT
Source organism: Micropsitta keiensis (assembly GCA_034782935.1). NCBI lineage: Eukaryota > Metazoa > Chordata > Aves > Psittaciformes > Psittacidae > Micropsitta > Micropsitta keiensis. The sequence goes on along the minus strand of JAVHNC010066133.1, from coordinate 14,337 downwards.
TTTAAAACTTCCATTTTAACCAGTTCTCTATTTCAAAATGTAGCATACAAAGCTTTTCTAAATATTCATTTTGTAGGTATGGACCTGCTTCCTGTATTGCTTTTAGTATTAGCTGGCACATTCAGGCAAAAGCTGAACAATAGAATTACGCTATCAAGACAACAGGACTGTATATTTAAAGCATGTTATCTGTGCTACCAGCCTATGAAAAAAAAAATCAGCAGGTTCACACTTGTGAACTAGTTATAAAGGTTTCTGTAGCTCCCCTTGAAAGGATCTATTTAAATGTTGCATGACATCTATTTTCTCTCTGGGAATATCTTTGTAGTGTTTCATCTTTCTTTGCCATCAAAAAAAGAGCTGGCTATACTGCAGCCCACTGAGGATTGAATATTCTCAGGCTCCCTGGAAGCTGCAGCCTGGTTTCACGTTTTCTGACATCACTGAATCGAACACCTCTTTTTATCATTATTCAATGAAAAGTTCAGGGAAATAGCTTAGTTTTTGTTAGGTTTCTTGAATTCTTATTGTTCATCCATCAGTGCACAAATGAGTCCTAGCATGCACACAATATCAGGGAGCTGCTGGCAATTAGTATGAGCAGGAAATGAGGACACCTGAGCTCTATTCTCAGCCCTGACACTGGCACGCAGTAGTGGCACATTCTCTGGGGCAGGTCTGGGAAGCGTTCCTACAGTGCCAAGAACTAGTTGATAAAGTTGTTTAAAAGAAAGACAGGGAAAGTGGGGAGAAGATGGAGAAGATTGCTTTAAAAATCACAGGAACACTGGCAAAACATTACTGGAGTGTCCTCTTTTCAGGGTATGTCATGTGAGGTCGCTGGGACCAGGCATCACAGCACTGACTCACGATTACATCACCTTTTCAGAATGAATAAAAATGTGGCAATGTACATAAATAACCTGTAAATTCTAGAGGATGCGTGACTGGCATCTATTCCTTGAGCATAAACAGCATTTGCCTACATTACCATTCAAGCTGCCTTCTTGTTTAAATAATTTATAATAAGCCTGAAATGCAAGATGACTTGGGGAATGGAGGTTAACCCGAGTTTAGAGCAAGATATGATTCTTTAATGCTGAATAGTGGAGAAGTGGACTACTTCTGCCCAAATGCATAATATCAGACCACAGGGCACAGCTACAAACACTCAGTTCAGTATCTCTGAGCAAGTTCTGCACCGGGGAGAAGCACCTGTCTAGAGGGGTTATAGGATTAGACTGTAGGAAACAGCTACTGCCCTTCTTCCTCCTGCTCTTTTCTATGTTCAGACACAGATGCAGAGAGGAAAACAACATCGCAGGGAAGCGTCTCTGTATACCCACCAGGTCACGATGACCAGATCTCTCATCCTGCTCTGAATTCACTCCCATTCCTAACATGCTTAAGCCAGTGCGAATCAGAAATGTAACCCACTTGAAGCCTAACGCATTGTGCTAGTACCAGTATAGTGCGGCAGGAGATCATGCCATGCAGGAGAGGAAAAGCCCGTGGCTGCACTGCCCGGCAGGGTGAGCCCAAAAGCTCTGATGCAGCTGGGCAGGGCTGGACCCCACTTCAGATACTGGTGTCAGAGAGCCCCAGCAGTGGCATCAGCCATTCATTTCCATGATCACTTTTTTCATTTGAGAAACACTTTTTTTTCAAAGCTCTATACAGCAATATTTTATGAATTGGAGCTCTGGGACTAAGGGATCTCTTTGGTCATAGTAACGGTGACAGAATACAAATGTATCAGCTTCCCTGAGAGCAATTCAGGTACCAACAGAGGAAAATTTCTGCTTGTGTGTGTCTGCTTATTTATTCCCCTTCCATCCTCTTTTCTTTTTGGTGTTGTTTGCACAACAGAACAGAGTGCTGTTGAGCAGAATGATATTATATACTATAACGTGCTACAATAAGCAGTCTGCAAAGAAAAGCATTTGCTTTAAAAGATCACTTCCAAATTGTATAAGATGTAGCAGCGGATGTGCAGGAGTAGATTAGCCACTGGGAGAGAAAACCAACCCACTTCACCTATAAATTCAATTTACAAATATACCTTTCACCATTTCATCTGATGTTTGTACATACACACACAAAAGCCTTACAGTATGCAAAACCTTCTATTAAATATACCAGCACTCAGAAAATTCTATTTCAGGCCATGGAACAAAGGAGAAAAAAAAAAAAAAATCAGCAAGTGGAATGAGAATAAACAAGCCCAGTTTCCTAAAGCCTGCCTCACTCCAGCCTTCCCCAAGAGCAGCAGGGACAAAATGCATCTCCAGGTCTGAGAACTTGCTGAGCTCAGCAAGGCTGTTTGGGGAACACTGCTGACCTGATTTGGGTGACATCAGACACAGGGAAAATAGTTAAGTGCTGTCATGGGCACTACAGTCAGGTAGGGCTGCAACAGCATAAGGGAAAACATCCCATTACCAGCCGTAGCAATTAAAGCAGGGCTAGCCAGGAGCCAGCAACCAGCTCCCAGTTGTACAAGACACCAAAACTGAAGGGGGTAAAGTTGAGCCAAGCTGGATTGCAAACACAAAGGGAACACTGCAGAGGTTGTGAATCTGCAAATGGGCAGCACCAGGGATTTGTTGTTTATTCTCATCCTGAATTTCTAACCCCACCTCAAGAGAGTTGGCTCTTACATTATGAATTAGGGACACGTCAAAACTCTGTGTGCGTGCTGAACGCAACCAGGCCTCCAGATAATTGACTGAGCACTACCATGGCACTCCTTGGAATTAATACAGCTGAACAAGGGCTTTGTTGAAATAAGGAAGCCTGAAAGAGATTTTCTCAGATCAAGATTTAAGCTTTGTCAGAGGTGTTCTCCAATGGTCGGAGACAAATTGCAGGTACTTGTGGTGATTAGAGAGACAGAAGGGGGCAGGGGGGATGCCAGAAAGACCACCAAAGGAGGAGGTGGGGGGGGAACCAAACAGGAATTTACAAGTGACAGCCTCACACTGGTGTTGCATTCATACCAAGTATCTGTCATGCAGCACAGAACACCTGCCCCCTCTTTGCCCATCCAGACCCACTGAAAGCCCCCTTGACAAGCTGCAGTGACAAAGCCTCCAGGACACTGCCAAAGCAAGAGAAGGATGCATGGATTTCACCCACAGCCATCTCTGGTTGCAGGTCTCACCTTTCTAGCAGCCAGGAAGGGGGCTCAGAGACCCAGCTTTGCAATATTGGCTGCATTTCCAGGGCATCTTCTGTCTCAAGTCAGGATGAGTTGCAGGACAGTCTTCACTTCAGCTTCACATCAAAATTATACCAGTGACAACTTCCCATAGGTACGCTGAGGTCCAGAGCAAGAACACTTGAACACAGGAGAACCTCACCACCAATCCCATGACTCTGCCCAAGTAGTTTCTATGAAAATATTTTCTTCTGGTCTACTCCCAGCAGCACTAAATTTATAACACTGATGGGTCTGATAGTGAAAGAACCCGGCTCCTACTGAAGCAGAGCAGAGGATTCAGACTGGGATTTCCACCAGATTTCCCCATCCCAAGGCTCATTTTAGCTGCTTCCCAGTTTGATTCCCTCATTCTCCTGGTCTGAACAGCAGCAGAAACTCTCAACAGGGCAGGGAAGTGCCACACAGACACATGAGGCAGTCCATAGGCAGGCTGAGTATCCCTGGCAGGGTAACAAGCAGAACAGGAAGGGATGCCTTGTTTGCCTCTTAACTCTCTCATAGTGATCAACCACTCTCACATCAGCCTTCCAAACCCCCTGCTTAGGAGTCCAGTCACTGCCTCATACAACAAGGCCCCGCAGTGTGCCAGCTTGAAGAGGACCCCTCCTCATTAGTAATGCTGCACATGGAGCACACTATACCTGCAATGGCTTAAACCTCAGAAGACTACTTTTTAATTATGGCTGTGTTATAACAGAATCAGTTGCCTGATCAAGCTTAAATGAAATGATTTTCATGCTAGCGTTCCCAGGAAATGTATTTTATACAGATCTCCAGTATTTTTTTAAGAACAAAACCAGCAAACCAACACTCCAGGAAGGAAGGTAAATAAATTAACAACACTTCTCTGAATTACCGTCTTCCCTACTGTCTAGGCTGCCGTGCACTTGGAGCTCTCAGAATGAAATATATAAAGAGCATTCAAAACCTGTCAACCAAATTACAGTGTGCATTTCCAGTGTGAACACAGATGGAAGGATTCTTTTATTAACAACAGCCTACAGGTAATATTTACTTTGTTTGCAAGGTTGGAGCTCCAGAGGCAGACTTGCTGCAGCAGCTGTGCTAGGTAGTCCAAAAATAGTTAAAGCTCATGAAAGCCACTATATAAATGAAAGAATGACAATGGTAGTAGCCAGGTATTCTGCTCAGCGCACCATAAGCTGCTTTCAAGGTCATGCCCTCACCTGTGCACTGATCAGTGCCCTCAGCAAAACAGCTAATCTGCAGCCAAACAATAAGTAGGTATGTAAATCCCATTGATTTCCAGTGAATTTTAGGAAGGATCATCTGAAAGTTAACCAAGCTGACTTGGAATTCTGCTTACATAGGCCCAGGTTTCAGAAAATATTTAAGGGACTGAATTAAACCGGTGTTTCAGGTTATGCATATAGGTAGTGCTTTACAAGGATGTGTATTTCACATCTCTGTGTAAATCTCTGCTTGTCTTTCTTCCAGCTTACCTGTCTAATAAACCAGTATGATAGCACTTACTGGGCTGTTATGAAGCATGAATAAAATTGTTTAATACTTCAGATCCCACAATAAAAGGTGATACGAGCACAGAGTATTACTATATCAACATAGCATTATATTGCAGAAGTAATAAGTGTCATCAGAGTTACACCCAGGAGTTTTATTTCAATGCTGTATAGTGTTCTACCAAGTCCATTAACAATCAGCCATTATAGTAACAATAAATTACCTTTCACAGTGCTCAAGTTTTCCATGTTATAAGCAGTTGTCAAAATTTAACAGAAGCGACAGGTTGAATTCCCAATGACACTTGAATTTTGTACGTCAGACACTTTTGACAAGCAGCAGCACAGAAAATAAGAAATCAATGTAGTAAAACTTTCACTGGAAATAGAATAATCTTATTTCAGTTATCCATCATAACGCCCACCAAAATCATTAAGAAGGAGGGGAGCAGAGAAATCTGTAACAGGATCTTGGCAAAAGCACAAGGGGATACTTTCTCTAAGCCCTTAAAGCTACATAGCCCTTTCTGAAGCATAATCAGTGTTGATGCCAATCAAATTCCATTGTCTGTGATTGAAAGTCTGGGTCCAAAGCTATATTTTCTCCTAATGGACCATATCATTAGTCAAAGCCCATTGTTGAAATCTTTTAAATGTTTTGAGTTGGTTTTAGGTAAGAATGATTCAGATTTTTAAGATCTTCCCTTAAACAAAACCCACACATACAGATGACAGATGGTGTTAGACACAGAATACATAGCATATAATGGTATATGGTGTGCGTGTGTGTATATATATATATCATAGAACCATTTGGGTTGAAAGGGACCTTAAAGATCATTTAGCTGCAACCCCCC